>JALPQI010001147.1:0-174398 GCA_025490895.1 Thaumatotibia leucotreta | reverse complement strand
AATATGTTTGGAATGCAACAGAGCCCCACATCTACGCCAGGCGGATCGCAGCCGGACCTAACTTTACTAAACTAGAGCAAGATATGGAATCCTTTTCTAATCTGCGTAAGAGGAAAATATCGGAAAATTCGGATATGAGCGAGTTCATAAAAGTAGTCCATGAGCTAAGGTCAGATTTTAAAAAGAATTTTAAAGAATTTAGTAGGCAGCAGAAAGAAATTTCAGAAAACTTACGAAACAATTTCCGAGATTTGAAAGACCAGCTTGCGGACATTAAGAACGTCAACATGAATGTGATCCAAGAACAAGCAGCATTTAGGGAAGAAATTCACCAGCTGAAACAAATAATTAATGACAAGCCAAAAAACTAAACTACGAAGGCTTTTATTCCAATGCTGATGATATAGGACACAATAAAATCGATAATTACGCTAATATGCCTTTAAACAGCTCGTCTCTAAAATTTCTGTACCTAAACGCTCGAAGTCTTTTGGCACCAGGAAAAATGGACGAACTTAAGTGTATTTTAAAGACCATCAAGAGCCATATACATATTATAATCGTAACAGAAACGTGGATAAAATCAGAGCAAGATGCAACTTTACGGTATATATCAAACTGTGATCATTGCTATAATTATAGACCTTGCAAAATAGGAGGAAACATAAGATTACAGAAACCTTATTTAGCAATAGCGTTAATTATATCTGGATATACCTAGAAAAACTTGCACTTCACATCGGTGGCATATTAAATTAGATCTACGTTAAAGAGTGATAACGTATGGAGATTTCAATTTTGATTTATTCGATAAAAATCGAACTACTGTAGAATACTTAAATACACTAGAAGAAAACGGACTAATTATACTGAATAAAATTGACGCAGAATACGGAACAAGAACAACAACTACGACGAATACCTTAAACTTTATACGAGCTTCCAGAGTTCATTAGAAAAATTGAATCCTATGAAGACCTAGAAACAACCATTAAAGAAACAATAGAATCAAGTAAGATAGTGAAAACAAAAATACAAAACTTGCCACAAGACAATTGGATAAATAAAGAAATAATAATTTAAATCAGATAAACGAAAGTAACAAATACAAGTACGGGATTAAATCCCGTACTTGTATTAGACATCTAGATGCCATCTCGTAAGCATTGATTTAGTATATAGGTCAGTTTATCGGCGATTAAATCTTTAATAAATTTTAGGCTTTTAGTACTTATTTTATCTAAATTTTAGATAAAATAAGTACTAAAAGCCTAAAATTTATTAAAGATTTAATCGCCGATAAACTGACCTATATACTAAATCAATGCTTACGAGATGGCATATTTCCTGACAGCATGAAGATAGCCAAAGTAACGCCTATATTTAAGGCCGGTAAAAGAACATGACCAGGAAATTATCGCCCTACATCAGTTTTGCCAATACTCTCTAAAATATTGGAAAAAATTATTCATTCGCGTCTACACTCAACAGTCAAACCTTAATTCAATAAGCTTTCTTTGTAAACGCCAATATGGGTTCAGAGCAAAATCAAACACGCTTTCTGCAACTTTAGACCTAGTAACGGATATAAGAGAAAACATAGATAAAAAAACATTGTTCTTGGTATATTTGGCGACTTAAAAAAAGCTTTCGACACCATTAGTCACTTTTTATTACTAAAATAGTTAGAACGTATAGGAGTCGAAGCAAACGCTCTGTCGATGATAAAGTCTTATCTGGAAAACCGGCAACAGGTACTGAAAATTGGTAGTATGACAAGTAGTATGCGCAAACTCACATACGGCATTCTTCAGGGATCAATTTTAGGGCCCCTGCTATTTATAACATACATTAACAATATAACAGAATTTCCCCTATATGGCCAGGTGTCTTTCCATGCAGACGATACTTGCTTGACGTACTTTGGCAAATCGATCGAAGAACTGATAGATCACGCTCAAAGTGACTTAAATAAACTATCTGATTGGTTTCAACGAAACCTTCTCACTATTAACGCGACAAAGACCAGCTACATGATTTTTACGCTAAAAATAAAGTTATTGGATCATACAATCTCTACTCAAGAAAAATATTTAGGTCTGTTGCTCGAGCCGAGCCTTATTTGGGATCTACAAATAGACAAGTATAAGGAAGAAAATTATATCACTGTCGGGTTCATTACGCCATGTTATCGGTTGTTTTCCTAAAAATGTTCACTACGTTATTTACAATTCCTTAGCGAAGCCCCATCTAGAATATTTGATTGAGATCTGGGGCAGTGCAGCGGAATCTCACCTAAATAAAATGCAAACCTCTCAAAATAAATTACTAAAGGTATTATTTGGATATAACTATTATTTTCCGACAAGTGAAATTTATAAAGAATTAAAAATAATGCATATTAAACAAATATATGTTTTTAAAATATGTATTTTAGTTTATAAAATCCTACATAAAAAAATACACACGAAACTTTCATTCACTTATAAATAAAATAATTATAATCTTCGGAACAAACATAGCTTAAAGTTATACTTACACAGAACGAATTACGGAAAAAGAAGTATTTTAAACGAGGGCGCTAAATTATACAACAAACTTACGCTGGATATTAAAAATAGTCCTTCACTCAACATATTTAAAACTAGACTCAAGCGGTACGTCATTGAAAATGTCTCACTTACAAAGTTTTATTAATGCCTACTTCTAGAAACAAAACTAAGTACCTACTTAGCGATTATGTCGTTAACTTTTTATTTTATTCAAACTATAAAGTTATTCTTCATATTAGGAATCAGATGTGTTATGTGTTATTTGTAATCTATTTATACATGCGAGCGCAACAGAGTTATGCACGTTGTTGTAACGCTACCCACTTTTGGTACTTATTTTAATATTATCCCACTCTTGCAGAGCAGGAAATTTAGGGGTTCTGCCTTTTCTCCGAACTTTTTTTGCCCGAATTTCATTTTCCAACCAACATTTCGCCGATGGTTCACTTTGGCAACCAACTATTAGCAAATTTTTGTATGACTACGTTTCATTTGGCATAATTATTATAAAAAGGATTATTGTGATGACACAATGCTTTTAGCATACTCATCATTTGTCAAATCTTTCACTAGGCCGAATAACGTTTCGTCATCCTTTTCGTACCTATATGTGGAAACTTTTCAGCATAACCGTCTTTATGAACTTGCCTAACAAAGAATACCGTTAAAAAAACATTTCACAGAGTCCAGTTAGGTACGACGACGAGCGAAGCGAGGAGGAGTGTTAGGTGAAACTGTGACCTTATAGCGACCAGAACCGACTGTTTTGTTATTAGTTAACTAAATGTAAATTATACCATTTAAACCATAAACCACATGAAAATATGTATTATAAAAAGTTCCAATTAAAAACCAAGCCCAAAGATTGAATTGCCAACCATTTAGTTGGGAAATGAAACGATTTCATAAAATTCAATTGGAACATGATCATTCGGCGAAATGACTTTATGCGAAAAATTGGTTGCGATGAAATATTCGTAGTAACAATTTTCGGAGATGATTTAGAGAACCGGAAATTTATACGTGCTTCCTTGAAGCGACGTTTTCACTTCTTGTTCTGATCGAGCATTCTTTCGTTCTGGGACAGATGAAAACAGGATTTCACATAGCAAAATGTTCGTTCGTCAGCCTACACACTGAGTTTTATTGATATTGTTACATAGATTTTATGTTAAATTTAAGTTCTCGTTTTAAGTGAATAATGTATATTATATTCTTACTAGCAGTTACCCGCGGCTTCTCCCGCGTTCTAATATCTATTCACTGCATGTTAATGTTTTTCCGCGATTATCTCGCGTTTGCCTTAACCGATTTAAGTGTGGCGGATGGTGCTTTTACCCGCGGTTCGGCCGCGTTCTATAAATTTTTATCACGGTCGTATTCACAAAACAGAAAAAACAGTAGAAGCGTAATGTAAGCGCAGCGCGTGTGGCAATAGTAAGCAGCGCAAGGCTTACCTGCACACAAGTTAACCACAGTAGGCCGTCAGTTCTCAAAGCGCGCTCACGTGCGATCGTTTTCGAATAAATCCGAAAAAGAATGTGCTAATATGCCTTTTTGTGCCGTTTTGGGATGTAAAACAACAGCCAGAAGTCAAACCTCACCAATGAAGGTGTTTCATACCACCGGAAATTCTTAATTTGTTAATATTTTAATATTTTCTAAAATATTTCGTCTTCCGCAAGATGTTTGTACTACACTAAATAAGAAACAACTTTATATCCCAATAATAAGGTCGTTTTTTATTTGGCATAAAACTATGGAAATTTCTAGAATTTCGGAACGATAGGCTGAGTAGCGGCCAATGCGAGGAAAGGGTCCAAAAAGGTATCGATATCGATATTTTATTTCGTTTGATATACCTACTTTAGTTGTCTTGAGCCGATTAAGTGAAAAAAAATAAACATGTTGTCTATAATCTTTATTTATTCAATCGGGTTTCCGACTATCATTGTCATCATCATCATCATCTCAACCTTTTGCTGCCAGCTGCTGAGCGTAGGCCTGCGTATCATCATATTATAATATTGCGGATATTAAGGTTTCGTGGCCAAATCATAGTTTCGCCATGTCCGCCCGACTGTCATCGTCATCATCATCATCATCATCTCAACCTTTTGCTGCCAGCTGCTGAGCGTAGGCCTGCATGTCATCTAATTATAATATTGTGGATATTAAGGTTTCGTTGCCAAATCATAGTTTCGCTATGTCCGCCCGACTGTCATTGTCATCATTATCATCATCACCTAAGACTACTACCTTACCTACTGCTTAGTATAGATCCCCACATCCTCATATTATAATATTGTGAATGTTAAGGTTCTATTGTCAAATTATAGTTTCGCCATGTCTGCCCGACTGTCATCGTCATGATCATCATCATCATCTCAGCCTTTTGCTGCTAGCTGCTGAGCGTAGGTCTGCTTATCATCATATTATAATATTGTAGATATTAAGGTTTCGTTGCCAAATCATAGTTTCACCATGTCCGCCCGAATGATAAGATAAGATAAGATAAGATATTTTATTTGCTAAGGACACACAGATATACAAGTACAGATAGTAGGTACAACACGGTTTCGGAAGCAGGTATCCTGTCGTCATCCGACATGCAAATTATGTACAGAAATACAAACTACCTATATTTATCATTAAAATTAATACATTTACTTTAAATTGGTAATTATATGATATTACTATTATCATTAATCATTAAGGATTTCAATTCATTAATTATACATTTTGTTTCCTTTCTGGTATGCAGAAATTTGACAAGAAACTATCCAATTTATATAAACAATAGCCCAAAATTATTTTTAAAATTATTAAAATTCAAATTACACATTTATTATTACATATTTATTACATGTGTCATCAATCATGTGTAATGTCATCGTCATCATCATCATCTCAGCCTTACTTACTAGGAGCATGAGCATATCCTAATATTATAATTTTGTGGGTGTGAATTTTAAGGTGCCGTTCTCAAATTATCGTTATCGTTGTCTGCCCGACTGTCCATCTGTCTGTTCTTAATTATTCAAAAGGTTATGAATTATTCATTTGTTATATATTATTATTATATTTGTTTTGTTTAAAAATGCTCCGCTATCTAAAATTATACAATATAAAAGTGCTCCTTTTAATGTCAAAGTAATCACTTTGACATTAAAAGAAGCACCATTAATTTTAGTTACACCCTGGGTAAATATGGGTTCCGTAAAAACCAAAGCAAGTCGAAGAAATGTACTTTTTCATCACACTTGCTTTGTAAGCGCCGCATTGCTTGCATGCATCGCGGGAGTAATAGAAAAGTGAAATTCCCTAGGGAGAGAAAAGTTGGTACGTCATTTAACAATATTTTGTCTTAAAACATTTTTTTTTTGCTTAGAAGTGTGATGAAAAACATTGTATGCATCACGGTCGGTAAGCGGAATACTAAATCGAGTCATTAAAATCAAACACTCTTGTTAGTAATACCGTAATTACCTCCCTAGACGCCCAATGTACTATTACTTCATATATATAATTATATATATTTTATCGATATAATACCGACTCTTGCACAGCACTATGACGCTTGTTAGCCGTAACGTGCAAAAAGCAGCCTATCTCTTTTATTCTTGGGAAATGTCACGTATGTGGAAGAGAGAACAAGGATTCGCCATCTATTGGGGAGTTGCTGAACTATTGAGTTTTAGTTATAAACATAGTTATGCTACTCGACGCTAGATGGCAGCACTCTCTTTGCAAGTTAGTAGTAGCAAGCGAAACGTCGTAAGTAATAAAACGAGAAGTATAATTTTGCTTTTGTCACATTCGAAATAAAGTTTATTTTTGTATAAGATTTTATAACCAATAAGCTTTCAGATACTTCTGTGTGTATGTTTGCGCCAGTGTGAGTGTGGCGACATCGGTTCTCTCGAGAATCGGGGTATAAGCCGCTTCTACGTTATTTTTGTTCTGTGGTCGTATTAAACTAATATGATGATGGCTATAATGATGGCGAATTATTTTTGCAATTTTGACTTCAAATTCCATATGAAGAACTTTTCATCTTCTCGGTAGGTATCGATTTTTATCAATATTAAATCAAAGTTCTAGAAATTTTAGATGTGATAGCTTCTCCTTTTTTGTAAAAACCCCCTTGGATCCTAAGATACCGATTTTTATTAAGGTCGGATTCAAACTAAATAAATTCAAGGTGCCGATCATTTTGTGCAAATTTGACCTCAAATTCATTACTTGAAACGCTTTGACATTTCAGATATAGATTATTATCAAAATCCGCTATCATATTATGGTCATCTTTACCATCTGGTAACTGACAAATGTTTTTTATCTTAAAAGTTTACATACACACTCACATAGGTGATTGTTGTGTTTTGATGATAAAAACTATCATTTGTCGTTTCCCAGGCCTAACAAAGATGACCATAATTAGGCGAGCTGATTAACATTTGAAGTAACTCAATATTGTTACCGTTTCTTGCAAATTTGACTTCTGCTTCATTATGATGAACAGATCAGTCAGAACTTCAGATTACCACCGATTTTTATGACGGACAATATCGAAACGGAAATTGAATAGGCAGCCTTTTTTGCAGTTTGTTAAGAACCTCTGGGATCCCGATACATCGATTTACACCATTGGATCAAAAATGTCGAAATTTATGGTGACGACTGTTTTGACTTTATAAAAAACACCTTGGATACACAGATATATGTACTTTTGATTACTATCGCATGAAAACTCGGGAAAACTTAAAAGGTTATTAACGTTGGTTAATATGATATATTTAGATTTTTTATATCAGAAATAAACACTAAAACGATACCCCTGTCATAACCCGCAAGCCCATGAGACCATAACAGAGAAGATGGTATTTCACGTCCACCTCGGTACAGCGACACGATAGTAGACTATAGAAACGATAACCATGTTGTTTTTTTACTGTTTAACCTTTTTACCACTTTCAAGAGTTCAATTCTCAAAAACCCTAAAACATGTCTTTAGTAATTTATGTTTGGGAATACTCCTGTGAAGTTTCGGATAAAACAGTTTAAATAGTCAAGTTTCCCCTACAAACTTTAGACTCATTGCACCCTCTAATGAGTGGATTTTGACTTAACCTTTTTTAGAGCGCCCCTACACACTCAAAGAAACCTACGCGCTATATTTGGAATCTCTAGAACCAGATATGAACATAAATAATAAAATTACATTGATATTTTTCGAATTTTACCCCATCACACCATAACCGTGTACATAGTATTTCACGTCTGCCGCGTTACATTTTAAAATCGTTTTTGTGATCTACGTCCCGATAAACCATAGAAACGATACCCAACTTGATTTTTTCACTTCCTCACCCTTTTTACCTTTTTCAGGGGTTAAGTTTTCGAAAAACCTGCAATCTTGTCTTTATTACTTTGAAGAATACTCCTGGGAAGTTTCGGACAAAATAGTCCAACTAATCTTGTTTCGCCATACTAACTTTGGACCCCCATTGCACCCTCTAGGGAGTGGATTTCGACTTAACCTTTTTAGAGCACCCCTACATCCTCAAAGAAACCTACGCGCTAAATTTGGAATCTCTAGAACCAGAAATGAACATAAATATAAATTAATAATAAAATTATATTGATATTTTTCGAACTTTACCCCATCACACCATAACCGTGTACATAGTATTTCACGTCCGCCGCGTTAAATTTTAAAATCGTGATTGTTTTCATGATCTACGACTCGATAAACTATAAAAACGATACCCATCTTGATTTTTTCACTTCGTCACCCTTTTTACCTTTTTCCGGGGGTTGAATTTTCAAAAAACCTTTAACATACCTTTACTCAATTACTTTAAAGAATACTTTTGCGAAGTTTCGGATCAAATAGTTCAACTAATCTTATTTCGCCATACAAACTTTGGACCCCCATTTCAACCCCTTAGAAGGTGAATTTTGTAAAATCCTTTCTTAGTGCTCGTCTACACCATAAAAGGAACCTACGTGCCAAATTTGGAGTCTATAGGACCAGGGGTTTAGGCTGTGCGTGCATCTTTATAAGGGAGCTTCTTCTTTTATATATATAGATAAAAGATAAATAATAAAATTATATTGATATTTTTCGAATTTTACCCCATTATACCATAACCGTGTATATAGTATTTCACGTCCGCCGCGTTAAAATTAAAAATCGTTATTGTATTCGTGATCTACGTCCCGATAAACCATAGAAACGATACCCAACTTGATTTTTTCACTTCGTCACCCTTATTACCTTTTTCCGGGGGTTGAATTTTCAAAAAACCTTTAACATACCTTTACTCAATTACTTTAAAGAATACTTTTGCGAAGTTTCGGATCAAATAGTTCAACTAATCTTATTTCGCCATACAAACTTTGGACCCCCATTTCAACCCCTTAGAAGGTGAATTTTGTAAAATCCTTTCTTAGTGCTCGTCTACAGCATAAAAGGAACCTACGTGCCAAATTTGGAGTCTATAGGACCAGGGGTTTAGGCTGTGCGTGCATCTTTATAAGGGAGCTTCTTCTTTTATATATATAGATAAAAGATAAATAATAAAATTATATTGATATTTTTCGAATTTTACCCCATTATACCATAACCGTGTACATAGTATTTCACGTCCGCCGCGTTAAAATTAAAAATCGTTATTGTATTCGTGATCTACGTCCCGATAAACCATAGAAACGATACCCAACTTGATTTTTTCACTTCGTCACCCTTTTTACCTTTTTCCGGGGGTTGAATTTTCAAAAAACCTTTAACATACCTTTACTTAATTACTTTAAAGAATACTTTTGCGAAGTTTCGGATCAAATAGTTCAACTAATCTTATTTCGCCATACAAACTTTGGACCCCCATTTCAACCCCTTAGAAGGTGAATTTTGTAAAATCCGTTCTTAGTGCTCGTCTACACCATAAAAGGAACCTACGTGCCAAATTTGGAGTCTATAGGACCAGGGGTTTAGGCTGTGCGTGCATCTTCATAAGGGAGCTTCTTCTTTTATATATATAGATAAAAGATAAATAATAAAATTATATTGATATTTTTCGAATTTTACCCCATTATACCATAACCGTGTACATAGTATTTCACGTCCGCCGTGTTAAAATTAAAAATCGTTATTGTATTCGTGATCTACGTCCCGATAAACCATAGAAACGATACCCAACTTGATTTTTTCACTTCGTCACCCTTTTTACCTTTTTCCGGGGGTTGAATTTTCAAAAAACCTTTACCATACCTTTACTCAATTACTTTAAAGAATACTTTTGCGAAGTTTCGGATCAAATAGTTCAACTAATCTTATTTCGCCATACAAACTTTGGACCCCCATTTCAACCCCTTAGAAGGTGAATTTTGTAAAATCCTTTCTTAGTGCTCGTCTACACCATAAAAGGAACCTACGTGCCAAATTTGGAGTCTATAGGACCAGAGGTTTAGGCTGTGCGTGCATCTTTATATGGGAGCTTCTTCTATTATATATATATGTCGGAGACATGCTTCAGTTGGCGCAGACGTGTACGACATGTCGATGATTTCAAACCTCACTCTTTACGTGTGGTACATTTACCATCACCACTTATTGTAGGCGATTAGTCAATATCCCACTTCTGATGTCAGAGGGACAGCCGAGAACGGGGGATGGCGAATATTTTGATTCCTAGCTACTGATCGTATCTACTTACCAAGGTGTATACTATGCATGGACGCACATAATTAAACACAAGGTAAATTACAATCTTTTGTTATACTGGTTCACAAATGATAAACCTCTGTCGTGAGAAGAACCAGCAAGAAACTCAGACGGTCTTACATTTTCCAAACTTTAAATAATCACAACAAGTACACACTTAAAACAAGACTATTTACTGTTGTAAAACTATACTGTGTTGTGTTGTATAAACTATACTGATAGAAAACGACTGGAGAGTTATAAGCTTGCGTCCATGCATCATTTACTCAACCCTGGAATGCTTTATTCCAACTCTAAATCAAGAATGAATTCCTGAACACTGCGCTAGTGACCTTTTATACCGTGCGCTCACAAAAAACTCCTTCATAGGCGGGTAGATCCCAACATGACGTTTAATGTCTACCTGCATGGACCAAGCAAAGAACATCTCAAGCAAAACATTGCTTATCGTTTTCTAGATTTTATCACTCTTAACAAATTAAATGTAAACATTGCAAATAAGACTATTCTTATTGTAAATAAGACTATTCAGACGTTCGACGACTCGACATGTCGTACACGTCTGCGCCAACTGAAGCATGTCTCCGACATATAGATGAGAATAAAAAGTCTTAAACCATAATCATAACGGCTAAAACATGTTTTCTTTTATCTAAATGTCCATTAATTTCATCAGTAAAAGTGAAAAATAACATTGATGTAGTTTTATTTCTTTGAAAACCAACATTGATGTATTTAACGCTAAGATACTGTCTTTCAAATCGGGCTCCGCGGCAGGACTGAACGGCCTCAGCCCTCAACATTTAAAGGACCTGACATGCTCTTCAGTAGGTGATGCAGGTGAAAAACTGATTACACATATCACTAAATTAATATCATATCATCTCATCATCATCATATCATTTATTCAATGCAACCATGGTATTTTACAGAGGTGTTTACAGATTGTAGGTACAAACATGGACCCCACTAGGGTGTAGCATTTTTACATATAAAATAGTACAACAAAACAAAGCAAAACAAAAACAACATGCACTTACAGGCTAAGTTTGGTCTCCTAGGAAGTCATGCAAGGAATATGGGCATAAATGCAGTAGATAGCACTTTAATATTTTTACAAAAGTTTTGTATTTTTTCTCACTTAATATATTTTGAGGAATTTTATTAAAAATCGTCATAGCCATTGCATGAGGTCCTTTACATTTACAGCGTAGCTGGCACATTAATAAATACTCTACTTCGTTCGCGCAAGTTGTACGTTTCTGAACTATGGTACTTATTTTCTTCGAATGGGTTAACGTTTTTTTTAAGAAATTTGTAGGTTTCTAGTATATATATAAGGCTGTCAGTGTTAGGATTTTTAGATTAGGGAAGTGAGGCTTACAACTTTCCTCATCGTTTATATTTACAAGGTCTCGTATACATCTTTTTTGTAGAATAAAGAGCTCTTTAGTATTAATACTATTTCCCCACAGTATTATTCCATAAGCGCCATGTACAGTCAACCAATTGGAACCCTAGGCCACTCAGGAACCATGTCAAAGTAACGTTATTAATCAGATTGTAAGACATTTCAAACGGCTTTTCATTTTGACATGGTTCTAGAGTGGCCTAGGGTTCCAATTGGTCGAGTGTACGCAGGGAATATTCACCCGGACATTGTACCCGTGTTATACGGAGCCAATTTAATCGCCTTAACTAAAAAGGACGGAGGGGTGAGGCTGATTGCCGTTGGCGCAACACTTCGCCGCCTGGCTTCCAAAATTGCTGTCCGACATATTCTTCCAAAATTGCAAAAAGTGTTTGAATCAATTCAATTAGGCTTTGGTATTAAACGTGGCTGTGAAGCCGCTGTGCATTCACTCCGTACTTACCTTCACGACGACCAGTGCGAAGTGTTGCTAAAAATTGATGTTAAAAATGCTTTCAACACTTTGGACAGAGACGCTTTGTCGGCAGAAGTAAAACCTATAGTTCCCGAAATTTATAACTACTTCCTTCACTGCTACGCGGACCCAACGAAGTTGATGTACCGATCAAACGAGTTGTCGTCCGAAGTCGGCTGCCAACAAGGCGATCCCTTGGGGCCAGCTATTTTTAGTTTGGCTATAAACCCAATTATTCAAATTTGTCTTCAAAATTCAATGTATGGTACCTGGATGACGGGACCCTAGGAGACGATGTGGACTCCGTTCTTTCAGATCTTACAGTTATTATAAATAAATTTAAATCAATTGGACTACAACTAAATTTCAAAAAATGCGAACTTTTTATCCCACATTCTTGCGAATACATCGACGAATTAAAACAAAAATTTAATGAATTAGCGCCTAACATTAAAATAGTCGACCCAAGCAACCTGTACCTCCTAGGGTCTCCCATCTATGAAGAAAGTTTTCCCGACTTAGTTCAAAATTATGATACCAAATTCCAAAATCATTCTCATCGTTTGTTACAGATTAAGTCACATTATGCTCTGAGTATTATAAAATTTTGTCTTTTTGTTCCTAAATTAACATATGTGCTACGCTGCTGCCCTCTTTGGAAACATCTAAATCTCTTGTCAGAATTAGATTGTCTCATCAAAAATAATTTAGAGTCGGTTTTAAATAAATAATAATAATAAATAATAAATAAATAAATGTTTTTGGAAATCTTTACACAAATCGACCTAGTCCCACGGTAAGCTCAATTAAGGCTTGTGATGTGGGTACCAGGCGACGATATATATAATAGATAGATACATATAGATACTTAAATACATAGACAGCCATGACCAAGGAACAAATATTTGTGATAAATAAATACACAAATAAATGTCCTCGCCGGGATTCGAACCCGGAACCTCCAGCTTCGTAGGCAGGGTCACTACCGACTAGGCTACGGAGGCTGACAAAAATTTAAATATTCAGCTAAGCGAGCAGTCCTGGACCCAAGCATCCCTTCCCATACGGTACGGTGGCATAGGGATCCGCAAAATTTCGAGTGTCGCTTTACCAGCCTTTTTGTCGTCAGCCCACAGCGCGTTCAGTCTCATGGGAAAAATCCTACGCTCAAACTGTGAGACTTCGGGCTTGGCTGACGCCAAAAATGCTTGGTCGATAGCTTGCCCTGGTCAAAATTTTCCCGATCACCCGAAATCTCAAAGGAGCTGGGATGACATTGCTTCTAAATTAACCCTTTCCTCCCTTCTCGCTTTAGCAGCCTGGCTTGCCCCTCCGTGCTGGATTGACTAAGAAGTTCTCAGCCAATCCAGCATGAAGGGGCAAGCCAGGCTGCTAACCGTAAGCACCACGGAAGCTGGGTACTGGCTCCGGCATCACTTGCTGTCTAAGCTCGCCATTGCTTGCGTGCGTAGCGGGAGTAATAGAAAAGTGAAATTCCCTAGGGTGTAATAAAAATGTCAGTACAATCATTAATAATATTATGTCTTAAAACTTATTTTCTTGTCGGCAAGTGTGATGAAAAACATTGTACGCATAAAAGCCCTCCGCCTACGTCGTCGGGCTTCTAACACTCTCGTTAGTGATTCCGTGCTTACCTCCCTTGATGCACAATGTACTATAAAGATAGAATTGTCTAGTACTATTTATAATTATGTGCAATCATAAAGGCTGGGTCACACCAGATGCGTGTACGTGCGTGTGCCCAACGCCACCCGTCGCCACCCTCCTCCCCCCGCTGCCACCCGTCACCAACCGTTGCTGTCGCCACCCACCGCCACCCGTCGCCACCCGCCTCCCCCCGCTGCCGCCCGCCACCCGTCGCTGCCCGCCTCACCCCGCTGGATGCGGGTGGCGCAGGACCGATCATTGTGGCAATCTTTGGGGGAGGCTTACGTTCAGCAGTGGGCGTTTTTCGGCGGATATGATGATGATGATGATTATGATGAATTAGTCATAATAAAGTCTAAAAGTGGTAGACCACACTTTTTGTCGCCTGTACCTATGGAGGCGCGCTCAATTTGGGTTTATTACTACATGTCAAGATTTTCAAGTGATGTGACTGACCCAAAACTGCTGCTAACAGTTTTGGACAGTTATTACCTAGAATATCATGCAAATGCAGCTTACCATTTGTAGATTTGTTATTCATCCATAATTTATAACAATTGCATTCTGACGACACTTTGGTGTGTAATAAATACATTTTATGATTATGTATTCTCAGAAACCTGAACTAAATATTGTTTGTTCTATCGTCTCAATGGAAATTGGTAAAATGAACAAACAATAATATTTTGTTATGAAATATTAATGTTTGTTGATTATGACATTAATGGCAAATGGGAACGTCATTTGTTGTTAAAGCCGTATCTCACCTTTCACGATATTTCATTGCGTTAAATCCGATGCACATTTTTATTTTATTTATTATATTATTTTATTATTTCACAAGAAAATTAAATAAATTTATGATTATAATATAATAAAGCTGGGATTTCCCATTCCAAGGGTTCGTTCAATTTGATCTCTAAAGGGTAAAGACCCTGTCTTTTCAGTGATGGAATATCTGGAGGACGAAGCTCTGTCCAAATTATGTGTTGTATTTTAGAGTGTATTTGTTTTAATGAATTCTTTTATTAGCTGGAAATTATGGTAAGCTAACCTGATTCCTTGTAAATGTTAGTCACATACATAACACACACTATACACATGGGAATGGGTATTTATAACTTTCATTCTAAAGAAACTTTAAAATCTATATACTCTAACAGAGCCTAATAATGTAATTCAATTCTGGGCTGTTTTTAGTTAATTTGTTTTGGTGTTCTAAGGTTATCTAATTCTCTAGTGTGGAGGGCGTCAATTATTAAATGTGTTCACTATAATATAAAAGTAACAAAGATTCTGTCAAGTTGAGTCCAGAAGCAACAGACTGATCCAAAGAGTTTTGGACAGACTGTTTAAGTTAAGGTCCATTTGCGAGGCGAAGCGGTGCAATTGGGTCTTATAGAGCAGAAGGAACGCTCATCTTGGTTGGTCATTCAGAGAAAACGAATGTATCAAATTATCATTGTTATTAAAAAAAGTGCTTGCTTTTCACTCTTTGACCCTGGAAAATTTGAGTATTAGCTGTAGCTAGGCTTAGATTGGGGTTATACTGCAATATAATGATACGCCTATGAATACTTGGTGCTTCTTTTCATCTTTTCCCTTTGTTTGCATTGCAGTTAGGTTCCGAAGTACTGTAAAGTTTAGCTAGAAGTAGTCAGAAAGCCCGGCTGACAGAGTTTACTCTACACTGGTCGGTTTAGCGTGCCTCTATTCCCTCATCCAAAATTGGCTGGAATTGTCAGTTTAGCTAGCAGATTGTGGTAGGGCTAAAATACTAAATTTGTTAGAAATTCCAGTCAATTGACAGAGGTCACTTAGATGGTCGAGGATTTTCCTCTCTGAGGAATTTTTAATTCGCTCAACGTCAATAAAAACAATGTCACGTTTTCCTTCAAATAAATAATAATTTCTCTTTATTTTCACTTGTTCAAATACCTATTTGTTTTGTGTCCAAAGGTTTAGCTTGTTTCAAATTAAAGAATCTCTGTTACTATTCGGTTAACAACATAGGCGTCCTACCCTAGACCTAGACTAGACGATCACTGGCCAATTTAGCATCAAATTAAAAATGTAATTATTCCGTCATAAAATTTATGTATAATATAAAAATATATTAATAATTTAGTTTCATTTCTTTTTAGAGGGGTGGGGGGGTTCTTTACATTTGGTGCCGTGACCAGGATTTCTGGAATGCAGTTTAACTGCACATTTGGTATCGTGAAATCGAGTGTGAACAAGTTAAATTTTTGGACTCAAAATAAAAATAACAAATATATATTTCATTCCGCTCCTGCATGACATTTTTTCTTCTAGAATAAGCTTTATTCCTTCTTTTCACGTTCATTTTTCAATATTCTTACGGGGTTCCACCTTTGTAGCTAGTAGAATCACTCTTACCTGAAAAAAAATACATTGGTCTTAATAAAAATATTCTTTCGCGGTTTATTCAGTTTATCACTATCATCTTTCTTGACATTTGCTACTTTTCGCGACTTAATAAAAAAAAGGGTAAGGTACAGTAAGTTAAGATAAAGGGGGCGTAAAATTATCCAAACATGAACTCATCAAATCGAGCAAACTGTATAATGAAATGGGGGAGAGTATCTATTATTGCAATATTCAATGGCTTAGCAACGCGCGTGTGACACCATTATTTTATTCCTTTCCACCAATGACAATCCATACAAGTTACGTGAATATTCACTTGTACCTATGCAACAAATTTGCATATGTTGCAGTTGCATGATTTTTTGTTACATAACCCAGTAGTGCTTCATGCATTTTTCTGAAAACAAAAAAAATCTATATGATATAACGAATGAAATCTATATACCTGTGACACTACTATGTGCAGTCCTCCAAGTTTCGAAATTTCCATAATAGTCAAAAATCATCGCTAGGGCCAACTGAAAAATAATAATTTCATTACTATACATATATCATTCATGTCAGGTTTTCCTTAAAATAACTGTTTAGTTTATTTTCTAACAGAAGATATCATAAAATCTCTCATTGCTGGGGCGCATTCTCACTTACAATTATTCATAGTAGGTAACTGATTTTTGAGAATTTATCTGCTTTGTAGAAATTATTCAAGGGCATAGTTTGATGTAGATAGATACGCTTAACCAGTTAATATTTAGTTATAGTCAGTAGATATTCTGAGCTTAAAATAAAATTGAACAAATCCTTCCTTTTCCATTGTTCCGGCATACAAAGAGAAAAAAGCTTAATAATGCATATAAAGTAAATTATTACACAATACCAAAAGCAAATAAATTGATTTCTTATACAAAAAATGTACACATTAGATTTTATGAAAATCTTCAGATAGTAAAATCAGCGTAGCATACAAAAATAAATAAATGTTACAATTTCAATAAGATTATACTTTAGCTACATTCGACAAATCATTACTAACGCGGAGTCCATATTAATTCGCATGATTTATTACGTATACTTCTAATTGGCATAGTGTTGTTAAGCATACTATTTAAGTGGCATAAGCATAATTTCGCATAAACGATTACGCATAATGTATTTAGGTATAACGTTTACTATCATAACGATGATTTGGAATAATTAGGATGAGCATAATACGAATTGGTATACCTACTTAATGAAAGGTATAAAATATAATAGATAAAATAATAATGACCGATCATAGATTGCGTAGCGAAACCGATACTCTAACTGTATACCTAATATTTTTGCCAAGCTACTGTCGATTAGTACGTATTAATAATAGCTTATTTTTAGTCTTGCCATTCATAAGGCCATACAATCTCTAAGGTCACCTCTTAATGCTTGGTACCTTGACGACGGAACTTTGGGTAGAGATTAGCCAGACATTATAAAGCAAGATTTGGCCCCACTTCTTCCTCGTCTTAAAGAATTGGGACTGGAAGTAAATGCGTTGAAATGTGAATTGTTCTGCTGTGGACCCGCTTCCTCTTCACTGTTAGCGTCTTTCACATCCATCCTCCCTGGCCTCAGAGAATTGTTACGCAACACGTTTTACCTTTTGGGCTCTCCGATATTCACAGAGGCTATGGAGACAAGGAGGCGGCTCATTTTGTTAGTCCAAGAGCGTCTCAATAATATCGGCGCCCATATCGCCCTGGTCCTACTAATAATGTGCTTTGCCGTCCCAAAAATAATGTATCTCTTAAGAACTACCCCAACATGGTTATTTCCGGCTGAAGTATCTTCTTTTGACAATGCTTTAAAGGACACCGCAGAAATTATTTTGAATGTATCACTTTCTGATAATCACCGGAGTCAAGCTTCTTTGCCCATACGACATGGAGGCTTAGGTTTACGGCGAGCAGGGGACGTGGGACTGCCTGCATTTCTCGCATCGGGACAAGGCGTCGGTAGCCTGGTCTCTAAAATTTTACATTCTCACGATAGCACTGTAGCCATTCCCTTTTTGGCTAATGCAATGACCAAATGGACACAACGATACCCGGTTGCCGCCATACCTGAGGATCCGCAGGTTCAAAGAGCCTGGGATGACATTGGTGCCAAGAGAGAACTGGATCGTCTTATTGCCACTGCCGCGGGTGTAGATTTAGCTAGACTCAAGGCGGTATCAAGACCAGAAGCCGGAGCGTGGTTGCAGGCTTTGCCCGCACCTCAACTAGGAACACTACTCGACAGTGACTCAATGCGTGTAGCCGTAGCTTTCCGCCTGGGCTGCGATGTTTGTATACCCCACCAATGCATCTGCGGGTCCGTGGTGGAAGCGAATGGCCATCACGCACTGAGTTGCTGTCACTGTTCAGGAAGATTTAGTCGGCATCACGCCCTCAATGATATCGTCCGGAGGGCCCTAATCTCCGCCAATATCCCGTGTGTCCTAGAGCCTCCAGGTCTCTGTCGCACCGACGGTAAACGCCCTGACGGACTAACTTTAGTACCGTGGCAGAGGGGACAATGTTTGCTTTGGGACGCCACGTGTGTGAGTACTTTTGCTTAGTCACATCTAAGCAGAACAGTGCGAACCGCTGGTGCCGCTGCCGAGCTTGCCGCGTTCAAAAAGTGACAAAAACATATGACATTGTGCAATAGTTACTTTTTTGTGCCTCTTTCATTTGAAACAACTGGATGCTGGGGATCTGAAGCAATTTCGTTCATCCGAGAAGCTGGACGTCGTATATGGGAGAGGGGATCTGACGACCGCGCGGGGGTGTACCTGGTGCAAAGGTTATCCATCGCCATTCAACGTGGTAACGCTGCTAGTGTGATGGGTACCTTCGCTCCAGGTACAACTCGTGGCGGACTTTACGATTAATTTAAGTTAGTTTGTTTTATTCACTATATTTTATTAGTTTTATATTATCGATATATTTCATAGGTTTAAGTGTTATATTTTTATAAATGCGTCAGATTTTGTATTATTTAGGTATTTTTTATTTAACTTAATGGTTTTAACGTAATTTATTCCAATAAATGTAACTTATTTTTTTATTCATAATATAATGAGATTAAAACTGTTAGTTTCTTATCGTAGTTACATATTCTAAGGCATTTTGGAATAATTAATAATATTATTATAAATTACTAGCAGTTACCCGCGGCTTCGCCCGCGCACTAATATCTATTCACTGCGTGTTAATGTTTTCCCGCGATTATCTCGCGTTTGCCTTAACCGATTTAAGTGTGGCGGATGGTGCTTTTACCCGCGGTTTGGCTACGTTCTATTTTTTTTTATCACGGTCGTATTAAACTTAAGGCCTAAATTCAAGATAGCGAACTTTTTTTGCAATTTTGACTTCAAATTCCGTACGTAGAACTTTTCATTTTCTCGGTATCGATTTTTATCAATATCAAACCAAAGTTCTAGAAATTTTAGATGCTTCTCACTTTTTGTCCCTACCTCAAAATTTTTATGAAAAACCCCCTTGGATCATAAGATACCAATTTCCATTAAGGTCGGATTCAAACTGAATAAATTCAAGGTGCCGACCATTTTGTGCAAATCCGCTATCATATTATGGTCATCTTTACCATCTGGTAACCGACAAATGTTTTTTATTATTAAAAGTTTACGTACACTCACAAAGGTGATTGTTGTGTTTTGATGATAAACTATCATTTGTCGTTTCCCAGGCCTTACAAAGATGACCATAATTAGCCGAGCTGATTAACATTTCAAGTAAATCAAGATTGTTACAGTTTCTTGCAAATTTGACTTCTGCTTCATTATGATGAACAGATCAGTCAGAACCTCAGATTACCACCGATTTTTATGACGGACAATATCGAAACGGAAATTGAATAGGCAGCCTTTTTTGCAGTTTGTTAATAAGAACCTCTGGGATCCCGATACATCGATTTAAACAATTGGATCAAAAATTACGAAATTTATGCTGACGGCTGTTTTGACTTTATAAAATCCTCTTGGATACATAGATATATGTACTTTTGATTACTATCGCGTGAAAATTCAGGAAATCTTAAAAGGTTATTAACGTTCGTTAACATGCTATATTTAGAATTTTTTGAATCAGAAATAAACACAAAAACGATACCCCTGTCATAAGCCGCAAGCCCATGCGACCATAAAAGAGGAGATGGTATGTCACGTACACCTCGGTAGAGCGACACGATAGACTATAGAAACGATAACCATGTTGTTTTTTTACTGTTAACCTTTTTACCACTTACTACCCTAAAACATGTTGGTGGCGCTAGTGCGCTAAATTCCTTTTCGGCCTAAACTATTTTCTTTCATAGTCAGCAGGTGACTTGCTGGCCACCTACATTCATTCTCTTTAATACGTCAAGAAAACAGAAAAGTCAGTCTATATCATTTTGTCAACGCAAACGGAAGATTTTTAACATTTCATTTAAAAAGCCGCAAAAGAGGAATCGTCGCCATTTAGTGTTACCACTGCCATAATTATCACCCGCCTGGAGATCAATCCACGAATATAATCATACAAGACCGCTGTATCTCATAGTTCAAAGGTAAGTCTCCTGCGAGCTCTAAATTATTTATTTTATACACTTTGTTAATATTTCCTAGCGCCTTCAGCTATCGGCAACCTTTCCTCAAAATTCTAAATTACGTAAGCACTTATTGCGTAAGCATTTTTTGGTCCTTTTCGAACCCGTAATTGAACCGCGTATACATATTCATTTACCGCTCGTCTGTAGTCGACGTAATTTTTGGTCGACACAGACATATTCATTTACCGTTCGTCTGTAGTCGACGTAATTTTTGGTCGACACAGACATATTCATTTACCGCTCGTCTGTGGTCGACGTAATTTGGTCGGCACAGACATATTCATACGCATTTCGTATATTTAAACCGCTCATTTCATATTTTTTCTGCTTTCATATTGTTTGTTTTTGATTTTCATATGTTTAGAATTTGACATTTGCATTTTATGCTGTCAATATGTCAAACTCCCGCCTATCGAACTGCCGTCCTTTGATGGCCGGACTGAAAATTGGCCAATATTTTATGAAACATTTAAGGCTAATATTCATAATAATAACCAGTTGTCTGACTCGCAACGTGTGCAATATCTTGTCAGCAAATTGACTAACAACGCTTTGAAATTAACTGCTGGCATAGTGCCTAATGGTGAAACGTACTCCATAATTTGGGACAGTCTTGTCAAAAAATATCAGGATGAACGCGCCTTAGGTACTTATTACCTGAATAATGTACTTGATCTTAAGCCATGCACATTTAATTCCAGCAGTCTTAACAACTTCATTGAGAAGTATTCCGCGTCCATTGCTGCACTGAAGCAGTTAGGAATTCCGGATTTAACGGATTTTATTTTCTTGAACTGCGCTTTAAGAAAAACCGACTCACAGGTTTTACAAAACTTTGAAATGACCATTCGGGACGAGGAGTTTCCTAAATATGGTTCATTTGTTTCATTCGTACAAGATCAAGTGAAGATTTTGGAAAGATCCAACAGTAGTACGGTCAGCAAACCAATTGTCAATACACCAGCTCAACCCGCTAAAACTACATATAAGGCATTTTTAGCCAGCAGCAACGTCGCTGCAAGCTCCGCGAATAATGATCAAGCTTGTGTATTGTGCAATAAAAAGGATCATTCGAATTTGTACTCTTGTGCGAAATTTAAAAACATGACTTCTCCGCAAGCAAGATATGAATTAATTAAAAGCAAACATGGTTGTGTTAACTGTCTTAGTACGTCACACACGCTTCTTAAATGTAGCTCGCGTCACACTTGCAACGTTTGTCAAAGGCGTCATCATACGCTCTTGCATTTCGAAGCGGGCAAGGTTGCTTCCGCGGATCTCAAGTCGACTCAGCTACTTGCTAATGTTCATAATGATACACCATTAGTTTCCGCACCCGCTATACACGCTGGTCCGTCTTCGCGAGATGCAAGTATCCCAAATGCATGTCCGAATTGTGCATGCACCCCGCAAGTAGTAAGTTCTGCTATTGTACCGTATTCGCCTAGTAATATGGCAACATCATCTGATGTACTTGCAACGCAGCCTCCTGGAGTTGCTTCGGTTTCTTTGACAGTGTCAAATCCTCAATCTGCAATACTGCTAGCCACTGCCCATGTATACGTCAGATGTCATGATGGTGATGGTAGGTTGATAGTAAGAAGTATGATTGATAACGGTGCTCAAAACCATTTGATTACACTGGATTGTTGCAGGTCACTTAATTTGCCAGTGATACCGCTAACTAATTCCTTTATTAATGGCGTTTGTAAAATGTCACGCCCGGTACACGGATATGTTTATCTAACCGTTGAATCGCGCTTTCATCCAAATTGCAGATACTTCATACGCGCAATAGTAGTAGACTGTATAACAAGCCCGCTTCCCGAGGTCCCTATTGAAACTAGCAAATGCGACTTAGTAGCTATTGCAAACTTACCTCTCGCAGACGTGACTTGGAATATTCCAGGCAATGTTGATCTCTTGTTAGGAGTCCAGCTTTTCCCTTACATATATTTGGGGAACGTGATAGTGTCTCCTGGGTCTTGTGCTCCCCCCGCTTGCCAAACCACGTTTGGCTATGTATTAATGGGAGATTATCCTCAGAATGGTGATTATATTCTGCAGGACAATGCTTATTTCAATTGCTTCACCGCTTTGGTTCACAGTGACCTTGAGTCAACTCTAAATAAATTTTGGGAATTAGAAGAGATCCCGTATAAACGCTTCCTTAGTCCTGAAGAGACTGAGTGTGAAAACTTATATACCAATTCTGTTACCCGCAATGAGGAAGGCAGATACACTGTTGCCTTACCCTTTGCTAAGGATGTGTCAGAATTAGGCAATTCACGAGCTGTTGCTCATCGCCGGTTGCTACTCCTGGAAAGGAAATTTAAGCAAATACCCACCCTTCGTGATGACTACAATAAAGTCATTACCGATTATATGAAAAATGATTATCTTGTCGAAGTTCCTGATTCCGAAGACACTGATGAGGGCTATTTTATAGCTCATCATGCAGTAATTCGGCCCGAAAAGGCAACTTCTCGCGTTAGAATTGTCCTGGACGCGAGTGCCAAAACGCATTCAGGACAATCGCTCAATGACGTCTTGCACGCTGGTCCAAATCTACAGGCAGATTTATTCACTCTGTTATTGAATTTTCGCCTGTTTCCAGTTGCTATGACTTCAGATATTCGCCAAATGTATATGCAAGTTTGCTTGCCGCCGCACGATTATAAATTCGTGAAAATTTTGTTTCGTTTTCATGAAACAGAGCAAATTCGCACCTTTCAATTTACACGTGTCCCTTTTGGGCTTAAATCAAGTCCATATATGGCCATGCGCACTATTAAGCAGCTCTGCTTGGATGAAGGTCTTCAGTACCCTGAAGCAGCAGCCGTCGCTAGTTCTCAACTGTACATGGACGATTTAGTCCATTCGTGCATAAATGAAGAAACCGCTACGCGTTTATCGCAAGAGTTAATATCTCTTTTTAAAGCTGGCGCATTTGATTTAGTCAAGTGGTCCAGCAATTCAACCGCACTTTTACAGAGTCTTCCTGACTCTCACCGCGCTTGTGTCGAATTTAACGACCAACAAAATGTCGCTAAGGTATTAGGATTGTCTTGGGAACCCTCTAATGATACTTTCTTTGTGACTACATCCCCGCCCGCTGGAGGGAAGTGTACCAAGCGAATTATACTATCTACCGTAGCTCGCTTGTTTGATGTGCTTGGTTTAGTAGCGCCTGTCGTATTATACGCAAAGCTGCTTATTAAGGAACTTTGGCTTAGTAAAGTCGAGTGGGATTCGACTCCTCCAGAGCATATAATTAAGAATTACTCTGTATTGGTACAAGAATTCCCATTGCTATCAACGTTGAAGATTCCGCGCCATATTGGAGTTTTCGCTGACTCCAGTGATTGTCGGATAGTTGGATTTAGTGATGCCAGTCTCAATGGATATGGCTGTGTCATCTACTTACATGTGACAGATTCAGCTGGTAACACTACTGTGAAGCTTTTATGCTCAAAGTCCAAAGTTTCACCGGCTAAAGTGACTACACTTGCCCGTTTAGAACTTTGTGCCGCTGTTTTGATGACAAAGTTGATTAAAATCGTGCAAGATACCTACCTCGCTCGTATTCCTATTAAGGAAATTTTCGCGTTTTCTGATTCTACGATCGCACTCAATTGGATCAAATCATCTCCGCATAGATGGTCGGTATTCGTTAGTAATCGAGTTGCGCAATGTCAGGAAAATGTGTCACCTGACAACTTCTACCATATTTCTGGAGTTGAAAACCCAAGCGATTGCTTATCTCGTGGGTTGACGCCGTCGCAATTAATTGCTCATAACCTGTGGTGGAATGGGCCCTCATGGCTAGGAAATGCTCCAAACCAATGGCCTATTAATCCATTTCATTGCACGGCAGCCGATCAGTTGCCAGAACATAAAACTATTGCATTGACAACTATCGTGCAACAGGAGTTGTCGGTATTGTATGATTTGGCGCAACGCATTTCTTCTTGGAATAAATTGCTGCAAACGATTGTTTATATACTTCGTTTCATAAAAAGATTGAACCCTGCTGAAACAATAAAAAATCTTGAAATCGCTGAAACCGCTTTAATACTTGCCGTGCAGAGAGTTCACTTCAAAGATGATATTACTCGAATTAAAAATAATATTTTACCGTCCCGCAAACTCGTCAAATTGTCAGTATTCATTGATGACAGAAATGTTATGCGTATTGGAGGTCGCCTGTCGAATGCTGATCTGCCTTTCGAGGTGAAACACCCCGTCGTGCTCCCTAAGCGCGATCATGTAGTGAATCTAATCATTGATCACTATCACGCTGTGAATTGTCATACAGGCGCAGGTCTGTTGATGTCAATTATTCGCCAACGCTTTTGGATACTTGACGCACGTACCGTGATTAGAAACCGACTGCATAAATGCAACTCGTGTTTTCGTGTCAATCCTATCCATCCAGTTCCGAAGATGGCTGACCTGCCTTCTTGTCGTATACAAGAAGCTAAAGCGTTTGTTCACACCGGTGTCGACTACGCGGGCCCCCTTCGCATCACGCTTTGTCGCCGTCGTGGTCAACACGCACAAAAGGCTTATATATGCTTATTTGTGTGCCTCGTTACAAAGGCAGTGCACATCGAATTGGTGTCCGATTTAACTTCAGACGCTTTCATAGCAGCCTTTAAACGGTTTATCTCCCGTCGAGGTCCCGTATCGTGTCTGTATTCGGACAATGGGACAAATTTTGTCGGCGCTAAATCTCAACTAAATGAGATGTATAATCTTTTCCGCTCCGCAGACTTTAAGTGTAAACTTAACCGCGAATGTAATAATTACCGCATTGAATGGAAAATGATTCCTCCTCGTGCACCGCATTTCGGCGGCATGTGGGAGTCAAATATAAAGAGCGTAAAAACACATTTATATCGTGTTATAGGGTCACAGATTCTAACATATGAAGAGCTGCTGACAGTGCTCGTGCAGATTGAATGCATACTTAATACTCGCCCGCTCAGTGTTTTGTCTTCGGATCCGCATCCAGAGGTTTTGACGCCCGCTCTTTCTTAATGTCCGCCCCGCTTAAATATTTGCCCGCGTCTGACCTGTCTACTGAATGTCGGAACCTTAACAATAGGAAAAGATTGCTGGAAACAATTGTACATTCCTACTGGAAAAAGTGGCGTTTAGAGTTTTTACATACGTTGCAAGTCCGTAACAAATGGTGTATTCCTGACTGTCCGGTTGTACAAGGTACGGTTGTACTGATGGGTGATGATGACGTACCACCCCTCCACTGGCCACGAGGCATAATTACTGCCGTCCATCCTGGGCCTGATGGAATTGTTCGGGTTGCTACTGTAAAAACCCCTGGAGGGTTATTTAAACGCCCTCTTGTAAAGCTTTATCCGTTGCCATCTCAGTAATCTACTTCATCATTTTTTCATCCCGCTTCATAATCATTATTAGTTAATTATCATACCGCTATATATATTCTACCGCTTTACTTAATCTACCGCTTTAGATCACCTCATACTTGAAATTCACCACATTTCAAGGCCGGGAGCATGGTGGCGCTAGTGCGCTAAATTCCTTTTCGGCCTAAACTATTTTCTTTCATAGTCAGCAGGTGACTTGCTGACCACCTACATTCATTCTCTTTAATACGTCAAGAAAACAGAAAAGTCAGTCTATATCATTTTGTCAACGCAAACGGAAGATTTTTAACATTTCATTTAAAAAGCCGCAAAAGAGGAATCGTCGCCATTTAGTGTTACCGCTGCCATAATTATCACCCGCCTGGAGATACAATCCACGAATATAATCATACAAGACCGCTGCATCTCATAGTTCAAAGGTAAGTCTCCTGCGAGCTCTAAATTATTTATTTTATACACTTTGTTAATATTTCCTAGCGCCTTCAGCTATCGGCAACCTTTCCTCAAAATTCTAAATTGCGTAAGCACTTATTGCGTAAGCACATGTCTTTAGTCATTTATGTTTGGGAATACTCCTGTGAAGTTTCGGATAAAACAGTTTAAATAGTCAAGTTTCCCCGTACAAACTTTGGACCTCCATTTCACCCTATAATGAGTGGATTTTGACTTAACCTTTTTTAGAGCACCCCTACACCCTCAATGAAACCTACGCGCTAAATTTGGAATCTTTAGAACCAGAAAGGAACATAAATAATAAAACTGTATTGTTTTTTTTCGAATTTTACCCCATCACACCATAACCGTGTACATAGTATTTCACGTCTGACGCGTTAAATTTTAAAATCGTTGTATTGTATTCGTGATCTACGTCCCGATAAACCATAGAAACGATACCCAACTTGATTTTTTCACTTCGTCACCTTTTTAACCTTTTTCAGGGGTTGAATTTTCAAAAAACCTTAAACATACCTTTACTCAATTAATAACATAAACTATGCACGCGTCGGGCTTTGGTTGCGGGTACTCCATGATGAGGATCCTCTAAATGGATCGAAACATGTCGAGCAATTATCAACTTATATTATGTGAGGTGCCCGTTTCTTAAATATTTAAGTAACTAAAATCTGCTCCAATGTCAACACAAAGTACGAAAACTAATTTATTTAATTTGTTTGGAAGTATTGCCAGCATTTTGCTTAGTTTTGATGCCACCCATCTAGAAATGGACAAGCAGAGCGATAAGTGCAGACCATAAAAAGGGCACTGACTATTATGCACGCAGAACCAGTTTGCTTAGCCAAGATGTCAATCGCTAACGCTTAGTAGCGTATCGTAGTTTTCCCTCTCTGTCACTCTTTCGTGTTAGTACGACAAAAACAGTTAGCTGTCTTTCATTTACGATTGACGATTAAGCGTTAGCGATGGGCAACTTGGCTAAGCATCCCAGTATGCTTCAAGATAAAACCCTGGCGATAAAGGAACGCTTATTGAGGTCGCCTAGCACTGGCACGGGTCCAAGTCCATATGAACTGATGTTATACAGAACCAAAGCTAGGTCAGAGGATGTTAGACTAGAGACTCAAAGAGACTCGATAAATTCTTTGATCTGGATGTTGACTGTACAGGGAGAACATCCCTATGGCTACGGACGGAATAATTGGGAAAATCGCTAAAAGTTACATTATGAATGAAATAAAACAATGAAAACGGATAAACTCGCGTATGTTAACTAATTTTAACTTAATTCCGACGTTTCGAACACTTTTCAGGGTTCGTGGTCTGCGGATGACCACATCACCACATCCGCAGACCACGAACTCTGTAAAGTGTTCGAAACGTCGGAATGAAGTTAAAATTAGTTAAATATACGCGAGTTTATCCGTTTTCATAGTTTTATTTCATGTGTAATCCTCGCGGTAACCGAAGAAAATATTACAATAAGAAATTAAAATGGACTCCGGAGACTTGGACCAGACTATAGATCAAGTACCGTCCACCATAATACCACGCGAAGGTTCGAATCACGTGAGATAGAGATTTGCAGCGGAGGGGTCATATCGACATGATTGTCTATGAAGTTTAGAGAAATAAAGTAGGTAACTAAGTGTCGACATCACGCTTGTCACTCAATTCAAATAGTACATTACGATACAAGTGCGAAAACACTGAAGCACGACGGAAGGGAGAGGGAATCCACACGAGTTACGAATTTCCTTTTCGCACGTGTAACGTACGACGTTTTTCAGTACATATATGGCACTCCGAAGATTTCGACCTGTCGTAATATGAACCACTGCTCGCACTAGCGCGTAATAAAAGCGCCAGGTGGCTACCTACGATATATGACCTACTGAAAATACATTTACATAAAATTATATCTCGTGTTAAAATTTAGAATGAATACTTACGTAAAAATGTCGTTATTCTATCAAGGGAACTTGCCACGTGTGCCAAATATCATCATGATTGGTTCAGAGGTCGTGATATCGGTCGCGAGATTTGAATCAAAGACGACGGACAGTTGATGTCAATCACGCGGTGAAGTTCAATAAAACCATTTCGTCACCCTAGTTCACAAACGTACTAATTACAAAATTTTCATTTTTCATTTTATTATTGTTTCGTATACAAAAAAAAAATCTGCGTCGTTTGATGTTTTCAAAACTATGAAAAACCTTTTCCTTCTATGGAAAACAACGTGACACAATGACATCAAGTACGGCTTATACGTGTGTTATCGTACTAAAATCCATTATTTTTTGTATTTGTTACGTTCGTATATCTTAAGTGATTTTAGGTTAATAGGCTTCAATTTCATGGCCATGTACTATCGTACTAAGTGCATTTATCCTCAATGTGCTTTTACATTTTATGTCTGCAAATGTGTACTAAGTGATTTTATTACGAGCATATATTAAAAATTATAGGAACACATTCGTAACAAGTACCTTTAATTCATGTTGGTGTCTGAAATTATTATTGACCTAAAATGTTAAACCATTTTAATACTATGTGCCATAAAATTAAACAAAGATGAAATAGTTTTGAGTGTAGTTTATATTATTGCTTCTAATGTTTTTATTGTGCACTGATGCGTTAAAGTATTTTAGTACGAAATTCAAGACACCTTTTATTAAACCTTTTTTGATTCATACCTATAATTCAGTACCCAATCATCGCAGACGGGCAAAGCGCCTCGCGGCAGTAGTACGGGGAAGAAGTCGCTTTATCTCTTTTACTCTTCATTAGCTAATATCTATCCTCTTCGCACCGTGCTACTCACGGTTGGGAGCGTCGGGGGTGCCGGGAGCGGGAAGTAACTGACTGAATCAGTTGCTGCGCCCACGCCGTTTGAGGCTCATGTGTACGTTAACGAAAGCGAGATGCAATGTGCTTCGTCTTTCACTTCGTATAGTAAAAAATAACTGATTAGTATAATATACAATGTTCAGCAATGGTCGAAGATTGGTAAATTTAATACGAGAAAATGACAGAAAACGCACGACGAGCTTATCGTCAAGAAATCCGACAAAGGGTAAGTAAAACGTTTATTTTAAGTTACTTTTTCTTTAAACTTATTATCAAAATAATTTTAACAATCTTGTAAAGTTGCATTTGTAAACTCACGTGTTTTTTTGATTTTGTATTGCTTTGTTTATTTTGAGGAATGCTTCCGCGTGGGCACTTAACGTGGTTGTGCATAAACATTTTATTCTCACCAAACAATTTGTTTTATTCTAACAGTACTTAAGATGGTTGTGCATAGATATTGGATTATGAAAATTGGGGGCTCTCGGATACTAACTGCAATTGATTCAGTTGTGCACAAGCATATTATTCTTGCTTAAAGATTTATTTTGTGATAACAGCACTTAATATGGTTGTGCATAATTATAAGATTATGATACCTGAGGGCTTCATGATACTAACCGCACTTAATATGGCTATGCACTAGTGATTTACGTTTATAGAAATAATTATTGTGTGCTAACGGGATTTAGTTTGGTTGTACATAATTTATGCAAGTGATAAATATACTTATGTTTTAATTTAGGTTGCCTTTTCCTTATGCTAAATGCACTTAGTACATATGTGCAGCGCGTTGTAAATAATTATTTCGATGTATAACTGGTTTTTATGTAACTATTAGTATTTTTTGGCATAAATTGCATTTTCTCTGAATTACAGGTATAGTAGCGGAAATGCTGCCTAACAAAAAGGGCACCCAGGCTGACCGGATACCTAAGAGACCTGCGTGCCTGGTACCTGAGATCCAGATCGAGTCTTGTGGACTAAGAGATCAAGGGTTTAAAGAAATAAATATTTGCAAAGTGCGCAGTGCCAAAAAAACAAGAGAGCTGAAAAAAAAAATGAAAGCACCACTTAAGAAGGCATATGAGTCAGTGATGCCCGTGACAAAAGCTAAGAAAAAGGACCTTATTACGTTGCTACGTAGACCTTCTCATAACCAAAGCACTGAGAGTATTCGGTATGTGCAGGTCGGCATATGGCAAAACATGGGGCCTAAACCCTAAAGTACTGAGGTGGATCTACACTATGATGGTGAGACCTATAATTCTGTATGGCAGTCTGGCATGGTGGCCAAGAACTGCAAAGGGTACATGCAAAGATGCTCTGAATAAATTACAAAGAGCGTGCATGGCAATCACAGGCGCGTTCAGAACGACGCCAACGGCGGCATTGGAGGTCCTGTTGGACCTACCGCCGCTACACTTGGTCATACAGTCGGAGGCACGTAAATCCCTGCAAAGACTCAAGATCTTGGGGCTGTGGAGTGATAGCATGCCGAAGACCAAAAATACAAGCATGGAACTAGACAGTTACATGGATAAGTTAACAAGTATGGGCAACGATAAAATGTTGCCCAAATTTGTTTTCCAAAAGAATTTTAAAACTAAAATTCATAATAGAGCCGAATGAGCGGGGGGTCTACAACTACCAATTTCTGATGGGAACGACCTTATTTGGTACACTGACGGATCCAAAACTGAATCCGGTACGGGCGCAGGCATTTATGCAAACGACTACCGTGGTAGTGTAAGTATGGGCAACTATGCGACTGTATTCCAAGCGGAAACCTACGCGATAATTGCCTGTGCACAGGAAATTATAGATAGACAGACTCGAGGTATGAATATCTATATATTAAGTGACAGTCAGGCAGCACTTAAGGCCCTTACGGCACCTAAAGTGGACTCTAGACTAGTATTTAATGGCATCCAAGCTCTGAACGAACTTGGAAGGCGAAACAAGATGCAACTGGTATGGATCCCAGGGCACGAGGGCTTCTTTGGCAATGAAAATGCAGATGAGCTTGCAAGAGGGGGTTCTACAAACAACTTTGTAGGTCCAGAACCATTTGTGGGACTCTCACAAGGAACCATAAAAACGGCCATGAAAGAGCGAGTTCGATGGAAGCATCAGGAAGAGTGGACCAATCTGACGGGGCTCAGGCATTCAAAGCACTTTATGCACGAAGTAGACTCGGGCTGGAGCAAAAAACTTTGGAAATATAGCAAAAGACAACTCAAACTCATAACGGGGGTGTTTACGGGGCACTTTGGGGTCAAAACTCTTTTGGCCAAAATGGGTCTTTCTGACAGCATAGACTGTAGAATGTGTGGCAAAGAAGAGGAGACAATGAAACACTTGATGTGCGAATGTCATGCCCTCGCCAGACAAAGGATAAAATACTTGGGAACCGGCTATCTGGAACCGAAGGAGGTCAAAACGCTACCGCTAGGGTCCATCCTCAAACATATTGAGTTGATAGAACAATCCCTGGGGTAGGCGAAATAGGGGGCAATTACACAAAAGATCCCAATGGGTCGAAGTGTATCCGTAAGGGCCCCACCAATAAGATAAGATAAGATTATTACGTTGCTAAAAGATGGGTGTAATTCCTTCAGAGTACAACAATATCCCTTGCGCAACTGAAATCATTCACGAATTTACTGACTCTCAAAAAATCAGATGATGAGTAGTAGTTAGCTTTCCAAAGATTTTATTGTTCTGACTGATTAGGTCTTTAGTAGGTATATAAATTTCGAACTGATTATGTTTTAGTTTTCTGACCATTGATTATTTAGTAGAATTGAAATGATAGAAGTTAAAAATGTACCTAGTTTAAAAATATATCTCTTAATTACTTAAGTGTTATTACAAATATAAATAAACAAAGTGATATCGACGCTGGAAAGGAGAAATTGGATAAGCGACATTTTTGAAGATATTGAGTTATACACACCGTTAGAATCGGCAAATTTTTCCGCGTCGAATGAGCTAGGTTTCGTATCCATCTGACAACTTTTGTGTCGCTTATCCCATCGGTGATTTAGAGAACTTTCGATCATTTTTTACTACTAAACGACTTGGTTTTTGACAACTTTTAAGAAAATGGAGATTAGATAAAATATAATTCAACATAATGAATCTTGGATTATTTTACCTATTTGTCATGACAGATTAAATTTTACTTGGATATTTTTGCTGCGTAACAACTAATCATCACTTGTGGGTTAGCTATTTCTACCTGACTGTATGATATGTTCTCATGTCGTTTGGACAATTTTACCTTTATCTTAATTTAAAATTAAAGACGGTTAGACAATATTACTTAACTATGATATCTGAACTATTGTCGTTTATCCATTTTTACCCCTACATTTATTTATGAACCATATGTCGCTTAGGTATCCCTTTTTACCTGAATTTACATTAGAATACTACTGTCACTTATCCTAACTTGCATGAATGAAATGTCAGTAAAAAGTTAGCAACGATTTGCATACATAAATGTCTGCTATTTTATTCTTTGTCACGTTATGTAGAAACATTTGGCAGAGGGGTTGTCCTGTCAATTTTTACTCTGCGTCAAATAAAATGTTTTTGAACTTTAATAAATAAAAATAAAAAAAGAAATAGGTACTAACTAAAACTATTTTTTAAGTGTTATCATAACGTAATACGATGGATAAACATACCAACAGGTACGGTTGTTAAAAGTAGATAGTTTTCAAGTGTCTCGTTTGTAGGTAGGTACTAACTATTGTTGGCTCAATAATGAGTTATCCTTGTTGATTTTGCATGTTTTAAACCTTAAATGCATGACCTTGACAAAGATTTATTCTAATTTGAATTCTGACATGTTGTCAATAGAGTCGAAAATACATGATGCATGATGCAACCCTTAAATGCATAGTGATGTATCAGTATGCATTTAAGGGTTAAAATAAAGAGAAATGATCTCAAATAGAAAAACAAAATATATTTGTTTTTAATACTTAACAATAACTATTACTTACTCACATACTTACCTACTTTTTGGAATAAAGTTAATAAATACCTAAAACAGTGTCTTCTTTTTTCACGTGTAAGTAAATTCGTTTACTAGTCACGGAATGTTACTCTTGTAATTGAAATGACTGACTATGAAGTCTAAAATAATTTCTCATTTTAAGTATGTGGATATTTCTTACTGATATATTTATGCTATTTTTTTCAATTTATATATTTTTACCCGAATATAAAATAAGACACATCGGCAGTTAGATAATTTTAACATGATGAATTTGTTATTTAAGTCTCGGGTGGACTTTTTTACCTTCCTTATTTCTTTTACAACGTGTTGGTTAGATAATTTTACCTGAATCAATTTTTCCGACCATTTTGCTTAAGCGACAGTAAATCCTTAAATAACACTTGAACACGTTAAATAATTAAAACATCACATAGAAAACATATTTATGTCCATAAATAATGCTTCAATTATTTGATTTCGCCTCCTAATTCATTTTAATGATTTTTTTTCGAAAATCTCGGCGGTTTTTTGCCTCTCCTGTAAAGTACGCACTGTGTCGCTTATCCAATTTCTCCTTTCCAGCGTCGATATTATTTTGATTTTAGTTAAAGTTTTTTACAGTGATGTACATTTTATAAGTCGTCTTTCGGAATGGTACAAAATTAGTTCTGTTTTTAAGCAAAGCTATGCCTTAATGTTTTTAATTGTAAGAGTATAATTTTTTCAGTTAACTGTTTGGGATTTTGAAGTTTGAGACTAAGATTTTTGTTTAATTTATACTGAGCTGTTTCTATAGTACGAGTACATGTTGATACTAATAAAACTTTTTAGCAAATCTGGTGTTATTTTGTTTTTTCCTAGTCGAAACATGTATCATAAATAAGGTTATGCATGTACTAACTGCATTTATTTCATAATCCGGTAGTGCACAATCGTACTAACTGGGGGGGTGAACTACTTAACCCTCAGATTTGAGCATGAAAACTTACTAATATGTATTTTCTTTTCTTAAACATAGAATCTCAATAAATCATTTCAAATTATATATTTATAATTATAAAAATATCTGCTACTATTAAAAAGATATTCAAGTGCAAACATTAAAAATGCTCTCCTGTAAAATTAGTAAAAGTGTAATTAGTACGTTTGTGAACTAGGGTGACGATTTAATAATTACTGTGATTTTAACTTTATTTTTCTCAAAAACTACATAAAATTATACTTTACCCATGAAATACTAGAAGAAAACAGTTTTTTGCCATTTTATTTTATAGTAAAACTATAAAAAAATGTCAAAAATGGATGTACCTGAGTTTTTAAGCGACTCAAATATATAATGATTACAATACTGCGAAGAATCGATTAATAAAATAGTTAAAAAAAAACATAAAAAATTACAAAAATGGATTTACCCGAGTTTGAAGATAAGCGACTCAAATATACAGTGTGTTTCCCTTTTACGAAAATAGGTAATAAAATGACAAAAAGAAAGAAAGGAAAAAAATATTTATTTGTGACATGACTTAACAACATACACATTTAAAAGGACAAGAAATAAAGTTTGACACAAAACGGTCCCCAATTCAGCATAAAGCTGGGGCCTGTAATGACAGCCCAGCGCTGGTCTTCCATTGGGGCCCTTTTTGAGGTCACGCACGTTAGGTACTTATTCTTATGCACATACTTACATATAAAAATTAAAATACAAAAAAGGAAATAGAATATTACACAATACAATATGATACACTAAAATGTCGCTCGCACTGTTAAATTATTATTTTGGAACGCATCCCCTACCGATAATTGACAGTGATATTGACAGCCAGCATGGTCGGTTCGGCTCACGGGGTTCACATAATAACACTTAAAGATCATGGGTACAATGTATTATTATTTGATTTTACAATTTCTACATTTGAGACAAAACAATAAAATGGACTTGCTTGATTATATTATTACATTAAATATTTACTTACACTAAACAAAACTACGAATATTCGAGGTGCGAAGAATGCGTGCCAACTGAGTAGAATGAGCAACTTTATGGATGGAGCATAACACAATGGTAAGTACAGTTATATGAATTACTAGCAATCGTTTTCAAGTATTAACGTTAAACAAATATTTAAATTGACCCCACAATTAATTTTATTTCCTCCGAACGCAAATTAACGATTCATTTTGTAGTACATTGCTTATTAATTAACTTTTCTTAAAAAGTTAATTACTTTTAAAAATAGAGTTATGAATCAAATTTAATAATGCTCACAGTTTAGATAAAATTTTGCATCGCATTCCTCGGTTTCAATAAAAGCCAGTATCATGATAACACACTGTATATAACGATTATAATACTGCGAAGAATTGATAACAAAGAAAATATAAATTTATTTTTAACAATACTTACAGGTCAAGAGTATAAACATGCATATCAAATGTATCGCTAGAATTATAATCTATAGATAAGTACTATATTGTTATAGGCATTTCAAATAAATCATTATACGTATAAAACATTTTTGCGATAAGCCACTTAGTTTAGATTTAAAACTAGCAGTGGAAGTTGCATCCCTGACACACTTCGGGTGGAGCCGGTTAAATACTGATGGTCCAAGGCAATAGAGCGATATCGCCGACTTGGCCGGTCTGTGGCGTTCTGCTACTAGTCTGTATGCGCGTTGATTACGCAGGGGTTATTCGGCATTCGAGCCTCTGCATTTGAAAAGTGATGTCGATTGGACACCTGTTGTATAAGTATGCAGGGTAGAGACATGATTTTAAAATCTATAAAGAGATGGCGGGCAGGGGCGTCGTTGTGCTTACCGGCCATGCCACGGAGTGCTAGCTTCTGGAGGGAGAAAACGCAGTACCAGTCGGCGGCGCGTGCCCACAGCTCCGTGCCGTAAGTCAGCAACGAGTGAACCGTTGCGAAGTAACATTGCCGCACTGCGGCCTGGCCGGCTGTTCGCGTCAGGCCGCAGTGCGAAACATGCCCTACCAAGTCGGCTCGGTATACCTCGTCTATGTGCTGCCCCCATGTGAATGCGCTGTCAAGCTGGAAACCGAGCAAACGAGTACAGGACACTTGCTGTATGGGGGAGTCATCTATGCACACGAGTAAGTTTTATTATTATTATTATTGTGTGTTATCAGGCAGGCAGTTGAAACAACTGATAGGTGCCTGTATCCAGTTTATCTTCACTTAGTAAAGAGTATTCTTTTGGGTAGTTAGGTGTTTGTCTAGTCTATTCTTAAATTGATTGACATTCGCTGCTGAGATTACGTCTTCTGGTAATTTGTTCCACATTTTGACCACTCGGTTGCTGAGAAAGTGTTTGCGAGGGTTATTCTTGTGCAGATCAACTGATAGTTTGAATTGATGGCCTCGAGTTTGGGTGTTATTGTTACGCTTGAAGATGTCCTGAAATTGGTCTAAGTCGTATAATCCCGTCAGAATTTTGTATGTTTCGATCAGGTCCCCACGCTTTCGGCGATCTTCTAATGTCGTTAGCTTCAGCACTTTCAGCCTTTCTTCATAGGACATGTTTTTTAGTTGCTTCGGTAGCTTAGTGAAACTACGTTGCACTTTCTCAAGCATCTCAATGTCTTTGACAAAATATGGGCTCCACACTTGAAACCCGTATTCCAAAACAGGTCTAACATACGTCTTGTATATCTTAAGCATGAGTTCAGGTGTTAGTATTCCAAAGGCTTTTCTGGCGAGATATATTATGGACTTTGCTTTTTTGGTGATGGTTGTCAGGTGTTCTTCCCATTTAAGGTTTCCGGTAATTTTGATACCCAGGTCTGTTTGTACTTTGACTGGCTTGAGTTTTCGCTGGGGTGACCGTTTATTTTTACTTTCATGATGCAGGTGTTGGTTTTGTTTAGTACTAAGCCGTTATTGTCCTGAATCATTCATTAAGTTGCCATGTCACACTGTTTGCGGTTACCCTCAGTTGATTTTTCGTGGGCGTGCTTATAACTGCCCTGACGTCGTCGGTGTACATGTAGACGTCAGCGCCTTTTATTTCCAGCGGTAGGTCGTTAAGAAGTATGCTGAAGAGGGTATTTGAGAGGCAGGACCCCTGTGGAACTCCCAGCAGGTTTTGGAGCTCGGACGATTTTACGCCACTATGATCGAGAGCAAAAGATTAAGTGCAGGACCACGGAATTCATAATGCTCAAGTTTATCTGCCACCAACCTATGCTCAGCGGTATCGAATGCGCGTGAGAGATCACAAACGTGAGGTCCTGCCTCGCAGGCACGTAGCGCGCAGTGTGTCATTTCCCTTGCCAGGTCAGTCGTCGAATGGCCCTAGTGGTAAGCGTAATGGCTGTTCGAAAGAACGTTCCTGGAGAACCAAAAAGACAGCAACCTACTGTAGAGGCTCACCTCGAAACATTTACTGAGGGCTGGCACTAATGCTAAAATAAGACAGAACGATGAATGAAATAGTTTTTTGAAAATCCATAGGAACATTGTACCAACGTCTTTGGCAGAAGGAAAACAATAGGATCGTACTACCCGAACCTACTAGATAGTAGTACTAAGAGTGTACAGCATGTACCCAAAGCCATGTAGTCTACCTGTCAGCCATCCACGGTCTCCCCTACTTTGTGTCTGGATGAAATGGAAAAATTACTTTTTATAAAATATTGGAGGATCGTACATTACATCAGAATACTCCGGCGAAAAATAAAGAAAATGTACATCATATTTAGTTCTTGGAGCTTGCCATTCCAAGTTCTCGTAGCGGCTGTCTAAATATCGATAGTCTAATCTACCCATATAGGCATCATACAGGAAAGTCAAAACTGAGTGGTTTTCTATGGGCGTGAAGTAGTGGGTCAGTTCCTTGGCCCTGAGGGTCATAGAGAAGGAGTGCATGCCTAGGAGGCCGTCGTAGAGCCAGGATTGGCCTTGCGTCGCTCTGTGGAGGGCGGCCCCGCTGTCCAGGCCTAGCGAGGCCCAGCGGCCCCACACGCAGAAGAACCAACCCCACTCGGTCTGAAATTTAAATAAACTTTTTACATATTATAATTATCTAATGTTATGTGGCGGTTAAAAGCGGTTAGGCCGGTTGATGACCGTTAATGCCCGATAAGACCGTTACGCCAGCGAAATTTAAAAAAATGAAATTGAAATAAAAACCGTTACTTTTAAAAAAATAAACTCGTTTATTAAAAAAAAGGAAGGGTCGTGGGTGGTCTAAGGCCCGTCTAGAGCAACACTCGCGGTCCGGTACTGCCCTGGCTGGTCGAGGATCCGCAGACGAGGGGGTCACGCGCCAGCAGTGAAGAGGAGCAGGTGGGCGACGGCGGGCGAACGACTAGGGCTCCAACCCTGCCGTCGAGGTGGGAAGAGATGTGTGCTTCGTGGTGTGCTGTGCGCTTGTGGTAATCATCACGCCAAAGCAGGGCAGCTCCCTGCCACGAAGTATCGTGGCAACCACAAAATGTAGTTCAAATGTAGTTCGAAATGCAAGCGACTAGAAAGTTCCGTGACGTCACGCGCCCACCCAACGGTTTACCGTGCGCGCCTGTACTAAGCGCGCTTGACCGCATAAAACATGTGAATTAATTAAATTGATCTAAGAAAAGTAGATTAAAATTAAATGAATTAAATATTAAAAATGACAACATGTACGTGCAACGTTACAGTTATACATATCGACGCTGGAAAGGAGAAATTGGATAAGCGACACAGTGCGTACTTTACAGGAGAGGCAAAAAACCGCCGAGATTTTCGAAAAAAAATCATTAAAATGAATTAGGAGGCCAAATCAAATAATTGAAGCATTATTTATGGACATAAATATGTTTTCTATGTGATGTTTTAATTATTTAACGTGTTCAAGTGTTATTTAAGGATTTACTGTCGCTTGAGCAAAATGGTCGGAAAAATTGATTCAGGTAAAATTATCTAACCAACACGTTGTAAAAGAAATAAGGAAGGTAAAAAAGTCCACCCGAGACTTAAATAACAAATTCATCATGTTAAAATTATCTAACTGCCGATGTGTCTTATTTTATATTCGGGTAAAAATATATAAATTGAAAAAAATAGCATAAATATATCAGTAAGAAATATCCACATACTTAAAATGAGAAATTATTTTAGACTTCTTAGTCAGTCATTTCAATTACAAGAGTAACATTCCGTGACTAGTAAACGAATTTACTTACACGTGAAAAAAGAAGACACTGTTTTAGGTATTTTTTAACTTTATTCCAAAAAGTAGGTAAGTATGTGAGTAAGTAATAGTTATTGTTAAGTATTAAAAACAAATATATTTTGTTTTTCTATTTGAGATCATTTCTCTTTATTTTAACCCTTAAATGCATACTGATACATCACTATGCATTTAAGGGTTGCATCATGCATCATGTATTTTCGACTCTATTGACAACATGTCAGAATTCAAATTAGAATAAATCTTTGTCAAGGTCATGCATTTAAGGTTTAAAACATGCAAAATCAACAAGGATAACTCATTATTGAGCCAACAATAGTTAGTACCTACCTACAAACGAGACACTTGAAAACTATCTACTTTTAACAACCGTACCTGTTGGTATGTTTATCCATCGTATTACGTTATGATAACACTTAAAAAATAGTTTTAGTTAGTACCTATTTCTTTTTTTATTTTTATTTATTAAAGTTCAAAAACATTTTATTTGACGCAGAGTAAAAATTGACAGGACAACCCCTCTGCCAAATGTTTCTACATAACGTGACAAAGAATAAAATAGCAGACATTTATGTATGCAAATTGTTGCTAACTTTTTACTGACATTTCATTCATGCAAGTTAGGATAAGTGACAGTAGTATTCTAATGTAAATTCAGGTAAAAAGGGATACCTAAGCGACATATGGTTCATAAATAAATGTAGGGGTAAAAATGGATAAACGCCAATAGTTCAGATATCATAGTTAAGTAATATTGTCTAACCGTCTTTAATTTTAAATTAAGATAAAGGTAAAATTGTCCAAACGACATGAGAACATATCATACAGTCAGGTAGAAATAGCTAACCCACAAGTGATGATTAGTTGTTACGCAGCAAAAATATCCAAGTAAAATTTAACCTGTCATGACAAATAGGTAAAATAATCCAAGATTCATTATGTTGAATTATATTTTATCTAATCTCCATTTTCTTAAAAGTTGTCAAAAACCAAGTAGTAAAAAATGATCGAAAGTTCTCTAAATCACCGATGGGATAAGCGACACAAAAGTTGTCAGATGGATACGAAACCTAGCTCATTCGACGCGGAAAAATTTGCCGATTCTAACGGTGTGTATAACTCAATATCTTCAAAAATGTCGCTTATCCAATTTCTCCTTTCCAGCGTCGATATACATATTTTAAGATAATCCCATAAAACATTACATCCGCAGCAGAACCAAAGTAATATAGCTCTCCGAATTACTGAACTGAAGTGGCGTTGGGGGGTGCACATTGCACGTAGAACCGATGGCCGTTGGGCCGGAAAGGTTCGCGAGTGGCAGCCACGTTGGGATAGGCGCAGCGTACGGGTGGTGAATGCTTAAAGGTTAGCTTAGTATCGAGAGTCACGCCAAGATCCCTAACCGTTGATATACGTTCAATAGGCCTTCAATTTAAACGATATTCATAAGTAAATGGGGTTGGCTTACGAGTTAAAGAAATCTGAACACATTTACTGGTGTTGACACTTATGTGGTTTAGAACATAATAATCAGATAGTCGGTCTAAATCATGCTAATAATAATATAAGTTATCACAATCTCCCCGACCACTGACATCCAGGTATACTTTTTTAACATCCGCGTGCATTAGAAATTTGGAATATGCGAAAACAGAGATAAGAATCATATAACAATGGTCCCAGATGAGACCCTTGTGTTATTCCCGAAGGGACGTCGACATGGTCTGATCGACACCCACCCATAACAACAGCTTGTCTTCTATTTGAGACGCAAGAACAAATTCATCGGAACACATCTCCCTTTAGGCCTAACCAGTTCAATTTCCGAAGCAGGATAACGTGATCAACCCGATCAAAAGCTTTTTAATATCTGTTTATATTACGTCAATCTGCCTCCCCTGATACATTTTTAAAAGAACAAAATTAGTGAATTCTGTCAAATTTGAAATAGTCGATCGTCCTTTTGAAAAACCATGTTGCTGTGGAGGTATGGCTTTTACTAGGACATTGTAAACATTCTTAAATATTAATTTCTTGTAACCTTTGCCGAACTGATTCAAAGTCTTTGGTCCTTTTTTAGGGTTCCGTAGCCAAAATGGCAAAAACGATTATAGATTCGTCATGTCCGTCTGTCCGTCTGTCACAGCCGATTTACTCGGAAACTATGAATGCTACAGTAACGAAATTTGGGAGGGATATGTGTTGTATAAACCGCTACAGGATTATGATACTAAATTGTAAAAAACATATTGGAGTGGGGGCCCTCCATACATGTAACTGAGGGACAGAACATTTTTTTAGATGTATATAAGCGTGTGGGGTATTAATAGAAAGGTCCTTGAAAATTATATGAAGGTTATAAATTTTATTTTTATTTAAGCAAATCGTTTTCGAGATATCAGCTCTCAAAGTCTGAAAAATGTGTCCCCCCCCTCTATTTTTTAAACTACGCGATATAAAATTCTAAAAAATATATGTTATGCACATTAATAAACTCTATCAACGATTTTTGGTTTGATCAAATTATCTCATATCGTTTTTGAGGTAGGTTGATTTAACTGTATTTTTTTAATAATAGATTGATAATGGTACGGAACCCTTTGCGCGCGAGTCCGACTCGCACTTGGCCGGTTTTTAATGTATAGGTACAATATACGCGTCTCTCCATTTTGAATAAAATACACCTTCTTTAGTTGCACGTTTGAACAAAATACACAAGGGTATCTACAAAGTGTCCACACATTGCCTGATAAAAAATGGTAGAATCTCATCACTACCAGCACCACCGTCAGGTTCAAGAGCTGCTAAGATCTTATGCATCTGATCCGGAAAGATATTAATGGAGTTAATGACGGACACATTGTCGCAGTAAAGGGGCGCAAATATGGGCTTGGGACAGTTGGGACAGTTATCAGCTGGAGAGCTAAATAATGAACAAAAAAAAACGAAATCCCTCGCAGATTATTTCCTGATTATCGTAAAGTGTGACACCGTTGTACTCAAACATCTTTGGATAGGCTGAGCCTCCTCTACGTACTGCTTTTTATGAATGACCAGAGTTGTTTTGGATTTATCAGGATATTATTGTGCACAGAAACATGGTAATCCTTCCAATTATTCTGAGCAGCCTTCACTCGCTTACGTAACAGCGAAAATTTTGGATAATCTAATAATAAGGCGCCGGGCGACGACGGAATCACTTCAGAGCTTCTGAGAGCGGGTGGAACACCGGTTCTTAAAGTCCTCCAGAAGCTCTTTAATTCCGTCTTGTCCGAGGGCAAAATGCCTGAAGCATGGAACAGAGGCGAGGTGGTGCTGTTCTTCAAAAAAGATAATAACAGCCTTTTGAAGAACTACATACCCATCACGCTTCTGAGTCATATTTATAAACAATATTAATTTAAACTTTCACGATTATCACTCATATTTTAAAGACAAACGGGTCTTAATCGCGTGAACTTACGTTTAATTATATCCTGACGTTTCGGGCATGACGTTACACCCGTGGTCGCAGGCAGACTACTAATTAAACGTAAGTTTACGCGATTAAGACCCGTTTGTCTTTAAAATATGATGTTTATAAACTGTTTTCAAGAGTCATCACGAACTCTCTCGAACACAGACTTGATGACTTCCAGCCTCCCGAACAAGCTGGATTCCAAAAAGGCTTTAATACCATAGACCACATACATAAGCTGCGGCAAATTATTCAGAAGACCAAGGAGTATAACTTGCTATTATGCTTAGCGTTTGTGGACTATGAGAAAGCGACTTGGAGCGATTGAAGAGACTCAAGCAATTCGGTAGAAATATGGGCAGTGCTTGAGTCTTCAGCGATGCCACATTGACATTGAATCGATCGGTACATCGAAGTGTTGTAGTGTTTGTATAGCATAGAGTACGAAGGCAATTCCGTGTCGAAGAGGCGTAAGGCAAGGAGACGTTATATCTCCGAAACTGTTTATTGCCGCAATGGAAGATGCCTTTAAGCTCCTGGAATGGCAAGGACTTGGCATCAATGTAAACGGCGAAAACATCACTGACCTTCGGTTTAGCGATGATATCGTGGTCATGGCTGAGTCCATGGAGGAACTCAGCAAAATGCTCGATGAAATTTTTTCTGATCTTTTTCTTTCTCAATGGGTTGGCTTGAAAATGGACATGGAAAAGACGAAAGTTATTTCCAATGCCAACGTTGTGCCCACCTCGGTACTCGAAGTTGTTGACTCGTACATCTATCTAGGACAAGTAGTCCAATTAGTTAGGTCCAACTTCGAGAAGGAGGTCAACCGCCGAATCCAGCTCAGTTGGGCAGCGTTCGGGAAACTACGCGATTTCTTTTCGTCCGATATACCTCAGTGCCTTAAGACGAAAGTTCTCGTTCTACAATCAATGAGTGTTACCAGTGATGATGACTTACGCCGAAACGTGGTCCTTCACCATCGGCTTCATGTGTAAACTCAGAGTCGCTCAACGAGCTATGGAGAGGGCTATGCTCGGAGTTTCTCTAATCAGAAATGAGGAGATCCGTAGGCGAACTAAAGTTACTGACATAGCCCTCCGGATTAGCAAGCTGAAGTGGCAATGGGCAGGCCACATTGCACGCAGAGCAGATGGTCGATGGGGTCGAAAAGTGCTCGAGTGTAGACCACGGCTAGGCAAACGCAGCGTAGGACGTCCACCCACAAGATTGACAGACGAATTTAAGAAGGTCGCCGGGACACGCTGGATGCAGGTTGCATCTAACCGGTACATGTGAAGGTCGAGAGAGGAGGCCTGTGCGCGGTCGTCTTATGGCTGAGATGATGATGATGATGAATAATTTGTTCCATTTTTTATGAGTTCGTGTTTTTTCTTTAATACATATTTAATTTATACCAAATTAGGTTGTTACTCCTAAAGCCTCTGCAGTCGAGTGGTATAATTATGCTCTGGTGTGACTTCGGCAAGTATTTGATAAAATATAAAAACTGAATTATTTAGAGTAGTTCCATCTAGGAGAGATGACTGATCAATTTTGTTCAGATATTCATTTATAGCAGTAATCACCTTTGCGAAACCTAAGTTTTGGTTTTGTAAGTTTCTTGAATGTTGCTAGGAATAAATCACTAGCAGTGACTTCTTACGTCTAACGAAAAGTTATAGAACAATAAGTCTAATAAAACACCATTAGCGTTTTTAACTAGGTTAATGGCTGCTTCGTTTCGGATCGATATCACCAGTCAGGGCGTCAGTCAGGGCTCCATTTTGGAACCTCTCTTGTTTAGCCTTTTGGTTAATGTAATGACCTAGAATCTGTGGTGTGTAAACCTACCTGTTTGGTATGTTTTGTACGCAGATGACCTCAAGCTTGTTTATGGTGTGAAAGATGCTGCTGGCCCCAATTTCACCACATTGACAAGTGCTACAATTGTAAATTTACTGTTTCTGCCATCTGGGGCGTCTATAGGCTACTGTTACCGTATACCATCGGAAGGGCCGTGCGTTTGTTTGCCACCAACATAATATTTAGTGCAGGAACGTTAGTAAATTAACAGGAAATAACTACTTTTTTGCGAAGCAAAATTACAATTGTCACAAAAAACACGACAATTGTAGCGAAATTCCGACGTAAGCCGAACCTCATGTCAAGATGGAATGAGAATCGTACTAAACCTTGCAACAATTGTCACGGGTTTCGGAAAATAAAAAGTAGTTTATTAATGATTTAAAAACGTTATTAGTAATATTTTTTTATTCGTAGCAAACAAGCACATGGACCGTCCGATAGTAAGCGGTAGCCGTAGCCTACGGAGGCCTGTGACGTCAGTAACAGTGATATTTTACAATTGTCACACTTGTAATTATGGTCAAATAGGCCACTGATTGCATATCCTTACCCCCCGCGCCCCTAACGCGAAAGGCCGTCTAGAAGAGCTCTCGGAAATTTGTATTAATTCGCAAATCAAAATGGCAAAAGTCACGCATTTAGCTATTGAAAAATTACGTAATACAAAAAGCACTAGCACCGATTGAGCTAAAAATATCGGACATCCATTTTAAATTAGAAGCACTGTCAATCAAGCAAAATTTGGTTTAGTGACGTTTGCTAGTGTCTTGTATTAACTCGAATTTGTAACCGTCACAGGTTATAAATTTGAAATCTATGTTCGTTTTTTTGTCTTATCTCTTTATTTTACTCGGTAATTTACGCCAATTTTGTTGTAATTTAGTAAAATAGGAGAATCTTCATTGCGAATTCATAGAGGCAAAGTGAGACGTCATTATTTCATGTGTATACAGTAAGTAGCTATCACTCGGCTTGAGTAGGCGATTCCTTGTCTTATTTTTCCATCAAGTTGTTTTTTCCTAATAAACATTAATAATGCTGACTCGCAGAGCCACAGCCGCTGCAGCTCGCCAGCAGGAAACTCTAGACAAGCTCCAGCTTACCTTGATTGAATTGAAAACTTGCAAGGAGGTGAATACTCAATTGCTCAATGAAAGGGAAGAGTGTGAGAGGGAATTGTTGTCTTGATAGTAAAGATAAGTTTAAAAAAACCGGCCAAGTGCGAGTCGGACTCGCGCGCGAAGGGTTCCGTATAGGGCTCACGGTACACGTGTAACCCGCCAAACCGGATACCCGTGTTCTTAAGCCCGACGGTACTAAGAACCCGAATTACACGTACCCGCCGGGTATCCGTGTCCGTGTCCAATACACGGATACCGTTTACACGAAACCGCGTGCTACCCGGGTACCCGGGTACTTAAGACCGATCCGAACGGGTCCGAAATAATTTGAGCAAATGCAAATAAGGTCTATTATTGAATGTAACCTGCAGCTTAGTTCGACACTACAAAACACTACCTGTATAACTTTTTAATAATCTATATATATAAAAGAAGAAGCTCCCTTATAAAGATGCACGCACAGCCTAAACCCCTGGTCCTATAGACTCCAAATTTGGCACGTAGGTTCCTTTTAAGGTGTAGACGAGCACTAAGAAAGGATTTTACAAAATGCACCTTTTAAGGGGTTGAAATGGGGGTCCAAAGTTTGTATGGCGAAATAAGATTAGTTGAACTATTTGATCCGAAACTTCGCAAAAGTATTCTTTAAAGTAATTGAGTAAAGGTATGTTAAAGGTTTTTTGAAAATTCAACCCCCGGAAAAATGTAAAAAGGGTGACGAAGTGAAAAAATCAAGTTGGGTATCGTTTCTATGGTTTATCGGGACGTAGATCACGAATACAATAACGATTTTTAATTTTAACGCGGCGGACGTGAAATGCTATGTACATGGTTATGGTGTAATGGGGTAAAATTCGAAAAATATCAATATAATTTTATTATTTATCTTTTATCTATATATATAAAAGAAGAAGCTCCCTTATAAAGATGCACGCACAGCCTAAACCCCTGGTCCTATAGACTCCAAATTTGGCACGTAGGTTCCTTTTATGGTGTAGACGAGCATTAAGAAAGGATTTTTCAAAATTCACCTTCTAAGGGGTTGAAATGGGGGTCCAAAGTTTGTATGGCGAAATAAGATTAGTTGAACTATTTGATCCGAAACTTCGCAAGAGTATTCTTTAAAGTAATTTAGTAAAGGAATGTTTAAGGTTTTTTGAAAATTCAACCCCTGAAAAAGTTAAAAAGGGTGACGAAGTGAAAGAATCAAGACGGGTATCGTTTTAATACTTTATCGAGTCGCAGATCACGAAAACAATAACGATTTAAAAATTTAACGCGGCGGACATGAAATACTATGTACACGGTTATGGTGTTATGGGGTAAATTTCGAAAAATATCAATATAATTTTATTATTTATTTATATATTATGTTCATTTATGGTTCTAGAGATTCCAAATATATTGCGTAGGTTTCTTTGAGGGTGTAGGGAAGCTCTAAAAATGGTTAGGTCAAAATCCACTCCCTAGGGGGTGCGATAGGGGTCCAGGGTTTGTATGGCGAAACTTTTACCTATTTCATCCCAAATTTCACAGGAGTATACCTAAACATAAATGAGTAAAGACGTGTTTTAAGTTTTTGAGAAATCAATCCTTGAATGTTGTAAAAATTGTAAACAGTAAAAATCAACATGGATATCGATTCCACGGTTTATCAAGTCATTGTTCACGAAAACAATAACGATTTTAAAATCTAACAAGGCGGACGTGTAACACCGCTTACCCTGTTATGGGATGGAATTTGATAATCTATCTATCTATATACATAAAAGAAGAAGCTCCCTGACAAAGATCCACGCACAGCCTAAACCCCTGGTCCTGGAGATAATAAAGTTCTTCATATGGAATTTTAAGTCAAAATTGCAAGAAAAGTTCGCCATCTTGAATTTAGGCATTAAGTTTAATACGACCGTGATAAAAATTTATAGAACGCAGCCGAACCATGGGTAAAAGCACCATCCGCCACACTTAAATCGGTTAAGGCAAACGCGCGATAATCGCGGGAAAACATTAACACGCAGTGAATAGATGTTAGTACGTGGGCGAAGCCGCGGGTAACTGCTAGTGTTTTATAAATTTCGACTATTATCTGTTACGCAATAAGGTATATTTGACAAAATTAGCCTTTCGCTTATCTATCCATTTTTACTATAGCTCTTAAGTCTCACAACCCATTCGTACGCTTCTCGTCAAGGACGTCCCCGAAACCGCGGGTAATTAAAGTCCGTGTAAATAATACCCGTGTACCCGTGTAGACGGGTATTATTTACACGGACTTTAATTACCCGTGTAAATCGGGTCAGAAACCCGTGTACGTGTAACAAGAACACGGGTATGAGAAACGTTTACACGAAAACTATAGGAGATAATTTAATCAAACCAAAAATCGTTGATAGAGTTGATTAATCTGCAAAACATATATTTTTTAGAATTTTATATCGCGTAGTTTAAAAAATAGAGAGGGGGGAGTGTTTTCAGAGTTTGAGAGCTGATATCTCGAAAACGATTTGCTTAAATAAAAATGAGATTCATAAACCTTCATATCATTTTCAAAGACCTTTCTATTAATACCCCACACGCTTATATACAACAATATTTTTTTTCTATCCCTCAGTTACATGTATGTAGGGCCCCCACCCCAATGGTTTTTTTTACAATTTAGTATCATAATCCTGTAGCGGTTTATACAACACATATCCTAACTAAATTTCGTTACTGTAGCATTTATAGTTTCCGAGTAAATCGGCTGTGACAGACGGACAGACGGACAGACGGACATGACGAATCTATAAGGGTTCCGTTTTTGCCATTTTGGCTACGGAACCCTAAAAAGAGCTATGTACTCTAGAAATTGCATATAATTATTTAAACTCACAGCGGGTACGGCTACCTACAAGCGACGGTGGACAAGTTTACTGAGTGCTCGGCTACATATGAGCAAGCCTTGAATGATATCAGCTCATTGAAGAGAGCTCTGCATGACGCCCATGAACAAATCAACGTGCTACAAAGAGGCCCAGAACAATATCTCAGCGGCCCACACACACAGTCTGTTCGAAGAACTGGTCGAGCCCGACCCAAAGTTAATTGTTACTACTGCAGCTGATTCCCCAACTCCTAGGATAGTGAAGTGTAGTCGTAAGAAAGTAAAGAAATATATCAAGATTAAGAAAATAATAGAAAGAAATAATAAGTTAACAAAACAAAATAATTTGTTTTTCAAAAAATTGCAATTTTGCAAAATTAATGTGAATTTAGTGGATAGGTTGAATGCTAAAATCAAAAATTGGAAGTTTAGAGGATTCAATAAAATCATTAGAAAATTTGAATAAGAGTTCCAAGAAAGTGATAAATGAATATACTTTGGCAATGAATGATTTGATATTCACACTCGGGCAGTCATGTTTATGTAAACAGCAGAGTGGTCGCTTGTCAATGAGTTTAATTAAACCTGATCTGTGTACTTACCAGTTTACCATTAGATATAAGTAGGTAGTAATAATTTTATCTACAATACACAATTACATGTATCTGAACATAACGAGCATAATGTAGTTATGTGTTGTGATGAATTTGGAAGAAACATGGGCTCATTTCTGAACAGGTATTCAAAGGGACCCCGCATTTTCAACAATTGTTTGCCATCAGCTTCTTTGAATGATATTTTGCGTCAAATTTTAGATGACAGTAATTTAAATGTACAAAGTACCCTGCTTATTCTTGTAGGGAGTCGAGGAGTTTTGAACAAAAATAGTCTAATGAAATTCTTTCAATAATTAAATACCTACTCTTAAAGTTAAAAACATTATCATGTTTACATTTCCATACTGTAATGAAATGTCAAAGACAGAAAATGATATTAGATATAATTTAAATCTAACCATGTACAAGCTACACGTACATGTCAACAATCCTACTAATTTGATCGTGACGGGCTTGGCAGATGCAGAGTCAAGTTGGGGAGCCGGTTTTCCTGGCGAGAGCCCACCCGGCGAAAAATCGAATCAAGCGGCCTGGGACCTAATACAAGTTAAGGCAACTTATAAAACTCTTTTGGACAACAGTATCCACCCAACAGGTCGAGCCCGATTGTTGGCAGTGTCTGAGCCTGAATCTGGTCATTGGCTGCACGCATTGCCGTCGCGGACCATTGGGTGCCTTTTGGACCCTGCTGCACTGCGTGGAGCCATATGCCTCAGGTTAAGCTTAAGGACCTGTGAGCCGCACCGTTGCTGCCGCTGTGGAAGCCATGTTGACGCCTTTGGACGCCATGAACTTTATTGTCAGTCCAGTGCCGCTAGAAACTACAGACACGCGGCACTAAATGACCTCATTCGCAGAGCTCTCGGCACTGCTAACATTCCGTCGACCTTGGAACCATTTGGCTTGTCTGCGATGGATGGCAAACGACCCGACAGCTGTACGCTTGTGCCCTGGTTTCTAGGACGACCCCTGACGTGGGATGCCACCTGTGTGGATACGCTGGCTCCGTCCCACGTCCAGCGTTCTGCCAGGAAGCCAGGGTCGGCTGCTGAAGAAGCCCAAATAGCTAAGTGCCGCAAATATGCCTTTTTAAAGGCCAATTACATTTTTGTGGCTCTAGCCGTAGAAACCTTTGGCCCGTGGTCGTCTGACACTAAAACAATTGTGAAAGAAAGGACTATGCGTCAAAATGGACCAAAAACCAACAAAGCTGGGAGTAGTGTCATTAAAAAAGTCTGTTTGTGTTCTTTTTTTCATTCTATAAGTGCAAAGTTGAATTCCATTGGATAATTTTATATGAGTAAGGTGTTCTGCGGGTACTCTCTAAGTAAATCACCATCGTTCAGACACCATTCATCATAGTATTTACTCTGACTAAAATACAAACATGTCCGTTTTGCAATGGAATTGAACATAGTGCCCATAGAATGAAATGAAATAAATGTAAATATCTATTTAATGACACCACTTTCATCTCTGTTGGTTCTTGGTCCACGCTCCATACAAATATGCCCATGGTCCTTTCAAAAAAACTTGTTGGTGTGTCTGGCGACTTACGAGCCGGCTCGTTCTTTGCCCAAAGGCTCAGCCTGGCCATACAAATGGGCAATGCGGCCATTGTTCTTGGTACAAACAATGCCAAGAACAACATTAGGGCTTGTGGACGAGTAGGTAGGGAGTTAGTTTTTTGTATAAAATTTGTATCTTTTTATAACTGTTATTTTGAAAATAAATGTACAAGCTTTGTACATATAATTAAAGTAATAAATTTAGGCTAATTGACATTAACAATTATGTTAATAAGAATAAGTATTATTTTCCTATTATTTCTATGAATAAAAAAGTAAGTTTTATCTTTCTAATTATTGTAAGAGACAAAATAGCTCTCTCTCTCTCTGGCAAATTAGTTTCTAATAAATTAATTGAAAATTATAATAATAATGGAAAACTCATCCACCTGGTTCATCAAAATATTCAGTGTATTAGAGCAAAAGATTTGCAGATTGAACTTTTTTAAAATGAATTTAATATTGATATTCTATGTATAACTGAACATTGGTTAAAAAGTAATGAAGTGGTGCCTCAGTTTAATAATCACCAGGTGGTTAGTTCGTTTAACAGACTTAGTTCCATACATGGTGGGTCATTAATTATTTTAAATAAACAATTAAAATTTAAGGAACATACGGACATTGTTTCTCTGTCTGTTGAACGGACTATAGAATTGAGTGCTATTGAATTCGATAAATTTATTCTTGTGTGTGTGTACAGGCCGCCTTTGAGTAATTTGAAAGTGTAATAGAATCTGTGCTTCATAAACTATCAGTTTGCGGTAAGAAGTTACTTATATGCGGCGACTTTAATAGACCTTTTAGAAAATTCAGCAACAAGTACAAGATTGTTGAATCTATTTAAGTCTTCTAAACTCAACCACATTTTTATGGAGCCTACTCATATCAGTGCAAATAGTGAGACTTGTATTGATAAGATTTTCACTAATATTTTTCCTGTTAACAAAAAAGTAATCAGTAATTTAGAGTCAGATCATTTAAGTCAATTAATAACGTTTGAGACTATCAGGAAAAATAAAATTAGAAAACAAATTACTTTTGTGCCAGTAACCACAAGCCGTGTTGAACGAATGAAAGAAAGCTTTCCATTCTGTCTTCTAGCATTAACTCCAATGACATGTATAATTCATTCGTTCACATTTTTATGAAACATTACAACAATATATTCAGTTCCAAATAGATTGTGGTTGGTGGTGCTGTGCATCTGCTTTTAGTGAGTGGGCCACTGCAGACTTGTATGAACGTAGACGAGCACTGTATGCATTGTATGAGGAACGGCGGTTTAATACGAGTGATGAATTTAAAGAACACGTCAAACAATATTCTAAGATTGAATGTAATAAAACTAAGTGCAATTAATTGTCGCAAAAAAATAAAAATAGTTCCGACATCATTAAATCAACCTGGAAAGTGATTTATGCGGAGACTGGTCGATCAAAGCATAGATTCCACGATCTTAAATTAAAAATTCATGGCAAAATTATAGACTCAAGTTTAGAAGAAACAGTAGAATTTTAGCACTTTTTCACCGATATACCAGTCTCCGTAACTAATTTAAATTCATCACCTTCGTCTGCCACAATATTATTAAGAGATAACGTCCCTATGTGTAGTAACGACTTTAATTTTGAACATATTGAAATCTCAGATGTAATAAAGGCATTTAAATCCATCCATGCCAAGAAAACTTCTGACCTCTGGGGAGTCTATGTTCATGTCGTCAAATCCCTTATTGAAATCGTAGCACCTGACTTGGTAGTAATATTTAATCATTGTGTTGATTGTGGTGAGTTTCCTGATCTTATATAAAACATAGTAAAGTAACTCCTTTATTCAAATCCGGTAGCACAACTGACCCCACTAATTTCAGACCTATATCTGTGCTACCAACGTTCAGCAAATTTAAAAAAAAAATAGTTTTGTCGCAATTAATTAATCACTTTAACGTAAACAATTTAATGCATAACAAGCAATTTGGTTGCTCGGGGGCGCTCAACATCCGACGCTGGTTTCGAATTAATTAAACAAATATTTGATGCCTGGGAGGAATCACGAGATGCTTTAGGTATCTTCTGTGATTTGTCCAAGGCCTTCGACTGTGTTTGTCATGAAACATTGATCAGGAAGCTAGACCACTATGGAGTTAGAGGATCATCATTAATTTTACTGGAATCTTATTTACACGGTAGAATACAAAGGGTTGATGTGAATGGACAGCGATCGCCGGGGTCATTGGTCTCCACGGGTGTACCACAGGGATCTATATTGGGGCCTTTCCTCTTCCTTATCTACATAAATGACTTGCCACATCTCAGAAAGACCCACCATGATATAGTATTGTTTGCAGACGACACCTCACTTATTTTTAAAGTCAAACGACAGCAACAAGCTTGGAATGATGTTAACAATGCTATTTCCAAAAGTAGTAAACTGGTTGAATATGAAAAACTTAATGTTGAATGAGAAAAAAACTAAATGTATTAAATTTGTTACAAGTAACGTAAAACATCAACAGGCTAGCATTTTTGTGAAAGGTGAGGAATTGGAAATAGTTGAAGGTACAATCTTTCTTGGCATAACACTAGACTCTAAGCTGCTTCAGTGGAGTCCCCACATACTTTTGCAGTGAGCAAGATCCGTCAATTAACTGACGTCGATACATCTCGGTTAGTATAATTATTTTAGTTATTTTCATAGCATTATGTCGTATGGCACTTTATTATGGGGCAGTGCTGCCAATTCAGAGACTAACATTATTTTTGTTCTGCAGAAGAGGGCTATTCGAGCGATATACAGGGTGGTCCAAAAACCTTGACGTCAAAAAAATTTTTTTTAGGTTCCCTACGTCATGGGCTATCAGAATATACCCCATGTACACCCTGTCCAATAGGTTCGAATACACATATTTTACCTCAGTTCTAAAAATATAGTAATTACAGGTTATCAAATAGTAATGTAAAGTAAAGAGTATTTTCATCTTAATAAAATACAACCACAATGAATGTGTCATATATCCGCAGTGTCTAAGAAGAGAAGAGTGTAAAGTGCCAATAAAATACTTGCCCGGCACGCAGGTGACGAGTTAATTTTTATTACGAGAATCCGTATGGGGTAGAACAGACTTATCGTGTTCAAAATTGGCGATTGTGGGTGCCAAGTATAGAACACATTCCGGGCTATCAGAAAAATGATCCTAGGTTCCAGGGCTCACCATCGACCACGGCGTGGGATGCAGTATGGAAGCGAGTTACACTGCCTTCAGTACTTTTAGATAAAAGCGTTAAAATTAACGTTTTTTTCTATAAAACCAAATTTATGGAGAAGATAAATGCTCCTAAGTTTAAAAGGTGCTTGGGAAAGAGCATCATGTGTTCTAACAAGACGCAGCTCCAGCACAGACGGCAAATGGCGTTCCAGCGTGGTTTCAGACTAAATTGGCAGTTTTTTAGCCGAAACATGAATTGCCATGCAGTCCTCCAGGTGGCGTATTAGATTATTTTGAATGGTAATACATGCTTTAAAGACTACATTTTTATAAAATCAGGAACTTAGATCATTTCAAAAAGGTTACCAGGGGTATTTGGGGTCAAATGTGAAGAAAATGGTGCGTGCCGCGTATGATCCGTTTGAAACGCGTTTGAGGCTGGTAAAAAAGTTATAGCTGGAGTTATTTCAAAATATTTATTGTGAATATAGTATATAAGTGTGCCATTCATAAAACATAATAATAACTGTAGGATATTTTTGCCCATTTGTTTTATTCGATATTTGTTCTGTATTCGGATTTATTGAACACGGTGCATGTTAGCCGATTTTTTGTAGTTTTCGAGTTATGAATTTTTGAAAAAAAATTATTAGAAATTCTGAATGAAGAAATTTATTGATAAAAAAAAACTATTGGGTTTTTTTTATATTTTCTTTTTGTGAAAGTATTACTACAAATAAAGCATTTACTGACAAAAAAATTAGCGTCCTAATTTTGATACAAGTAGGATAAAAAATACAAAATTCAAAATTTTACGTTAAAAACGCATCAAAATAGCATTAATGTACGTAAATAAAAAAAATAAAACGTATCCCAAGGATTTTTGGTAATCTAAAGACTGCCTTAGACCTTAAACCTTCGTAAAAGCAAAAAGAAAGTGATATTTAATTATGAGGATTTTTCGGAGTAGTCAGTCAAATAAACTTAAAAAAAACTTCTAAATTTTTAATTTAAAAATAAAGTAAAATTGCGGTCTGTGTTGTTGTTCTCATCAATAAACAAAGACATAAAATACCACGAAAACTCAATTTGTGTAGTTATTCAAGTAATTTTTTACTACTTTAAAATTTTAAGCTTTTTTAAGTTTATTTGACCGATTACTCCGAAAAATCCTCATCATTGAGTATCACTTTTTTTTGCTTTTACGAAGGCTCAAGGTCTAGGGCGGTCTTTAGAATACGAAAATTCCTTGGGATATGTTTTATTTTTTTATTTACGTACATTAATGCTATTTGATGCGTTTTTAGCGTAAAATTTTGAATTTGGTATTTTTTTATCCTACTTGTATCAAAGTGAGTACGCTAATTTTTTTGTCAGTAAATGCTTTATTTGTAGTAATACTTTTACAAAAAGAAACTGGTTAAAAAACCCAATAGTTTTTTTTATTAATAAACTTCTTCATTCCAGAATTTCTCAAAAAAAAAATTTCAAAAATTTCGAAAACTTAAAAAATCGGCTAACATAATATGGGGTATATTCTGATAGCTCATGACGTGAGAAATCTAAAAAAAATTTTTTGACGTCAAGGTTTGGACCACCCTGTATAAAATGAGCCCTAGAGACTCACTTAGAGATAAGTTTAAGGTTATTAATACATTTATAATGACATTGTATTCTCAATACATTTATGAGAATATTATGTGTGTTAGGGAATTATTGGGTTTTATTCTAGCAACATTTGACGTTTCCTATTCACTCCATCACTCACCGGATATCGCTCAAATCAAAATTTATCGTTCGGTCACTCATCGACTCAAAACCTTACTTTTGCAAAACTTTCAATGGCCGACACAGTGTCTCGCTTCATAATAATTTTAAAATTCAATAATTGTGGTAATTTCTCCTGCCTTATGCATTTATATTGTTTCTCCGCTTAACTTCAAAGACTAAAGTGACTGACGTGACAAAATCTAATAAGAAAATCAAGATAAGAAGAAAGCAGGCCTGCTCCACGAGGGATCCCTCACAAGTAACAATTACCAAGACTAACAAGGTACTGTCGATTTTCTCCCTTTCCTCTAAGTTTTCATTCTGTTCCTAACATAAAATTTGTTCCTTCGAACCTTATTTGTGAAATTTCGTGTCAAAATTTTAAAGTTAAACTTGTACGTAAAACTTTTGTCGGCCATTTTTGCTAAGTCAATTGAAATATTCGCCTTACTTTTCCCAGAAAGTAATAAATTGTCTGCACACGGTGCATTTTGTTGTCTGCAAGTTTGCATTTGTCTTGCTTTAATAGAAATTAAAGTAATTAAGTCTGCACATGTCGTGTATTTTGTGTCGAAAGTGACTGCATGTAAATGCATTTTGATTTTGTCTTACGAAAGTAATTTGTGTCTGCGCGCGTCGCATTTTATGTCATACTTGTCTTAAACGTGTTTGTAATTACGATTCATACGTTTAATTTTCTGCTAGTGCATAATTAAATCCTTTGATCAATCTTTTAGAGGTTGTGAAAATAATAAGTTCGTTTTTTACAAATTTGACGGTGGAATTGTACCTATAATTCTTTAGTCAGTGTTGGTAGACATGATAACCTTCGTCGATCGATACGTTCATTTTTAGTTCATACCATTCATTTTAGTCTATGCCCGTGAGCGAACTGAGTGAGTGAACTAACGATTGTCACTACTGTCATCTGTCAGTTCGGTTTTCAACTTTGACTTGAATCGTGCGGTTATTTGTTTACGTTTAATTTGTGATGTTTGTCTAATAAATAATAGTCAAAATGAGTGCCGACATTCGATACAAATTAGCAAAACTTCAAGTAGATCTGTTGTATAACGCGTCGGAGTGCGCCAATGATAGCGAATCGAAATTGTTAGAGTTCACGACTCGGTGTAACGAGCTTCTTCAAATAAAAAATGATTTTAAAGAAACTTACGTGTCTGTGGAGGCGGGGAAGCGTGCTGGCTTCGATCCCGAAAAACATATGCAAGAATACTTAGAGTATGATACAAAGTTAAACAAAGTAAGTGTTCTTTATGCACAGTTATGTCCAACTGCTAACTCGCCGCCGACAAATGTAAACAACTATCAAAATTGCGTGCAGGATATACCACTGCCTCGTATTTCTCTTCCGACTTTTGACGGAGATGTCACTAAATGGACAAATTTCATAAATATATTCAAAAATATTGTTGATGAGAGTTCGACACTCAAGCCTGTGAGAAAATTACATTATTTAATTTCATGTTTATCAGGTGAACCTCTGAACTTGGTAAAACATTTACCACTCACTGATGAGAATTATAGTGTTGCCTTAACCTTATTAGAGAATCGTTTCTCTAATATTCGTCTAATTGCTGACACCCATTTGGAAGCAATTATGTCTCTTCCGACAATAGTCAACGTGAAGTCTGATTTAAGGCGTTTTTTAAACTTGTTTAATGAACACTTGGCTGCTCTTCGAGCATTGAAATTTAAACCTGACGACTGGTCATTTATTCTATTACATATTCTGTTAAGGAAGTTACCAATGGAATTACGCGGAAAATTTGAATTAAGTTTAACGGGGTCAGATATCCCTAAATATTCTGAACTTCTAACTTTCTTGGAATGCCAGTGTAAGGCATTGGAAATGTCTAATGCTTTAAAGACATCTGTTAGTGGGCCATCTAAACCACTAGCTTTCAAGGGTCAACAACCTAAACATAATCCAAAAATGGTGATGCATGTCCAAGAAAGTAAGAAGGAAATAAGTTGTAGATATTGCAATCTTGATCATTACATGTATATGTGCAATAAATTCAAGGCTTTGAATATTCAACAGCGTCGAGATTTTTTGAAATCTAAAAATTTGTGCTTTAACTGTTTTGGTTCCCATAAATATCATGAATGTAGCTCATTACATAAATGCAAGATATGTCAGGCTAAGCATCACACTTTGATCTGTGCATCTTCTCCAAATGTTGAGGTTTCTATACCTGCAGTCAAATCTGCTGCTGTCATTGCTGAAAGGTGTGAAGCTTCTGCTTCTATAGATGAAAAAGAATTAAATTCCATTGTTAACAATGCTACATTGAAGTCCTTTCCTAAAAAGGACAGCAAGCTTAACTTGCCACATGTGACTTTAGGTACTGCTATGGCTCTTGCAGGAAATGGTGATGGACACTTTCAGGCAGTTCGGGTGTTTATCGACCCAGGAGCGGAGTGTTCAATCATCTCTGAGGAATGTGTTCAGCGTTTACAACTCAAACATAACCATGAGCCAGTAGCCATCTATGGAGTAGGACCCTGCTTACCCCATAAGTCACATGGCTTAGCCAATATATTTTTAAAATCAATGACTTCAGACAAACCATTGTTGACTGTATCGGCTGTTGTTTTGAAATATGCGACTCGCAATTTACCTTCAGTCTCTCTGTCTGCGGACATAAAGTCAAACTATCAAAATCTGCAATTGGCAGATGATGACTTCTTCCTGTCTAGGCCAATAGACATTTTACTAGGCGGTGACGTCTATAATGACATTTTCTGTGGTGAGAAGGTGTGGCCTTCTCACAATTTACCGGCAGCTTACAAAACTGTCTTTGGTTGGGTTATCATGGGTAAATCCTCTCAATTCAATGACCCTGTTCCTCATCTGTTGTCACATCATGTGTCATTAGATGATTGTTTGACAAAATTCTGGGAGATTGAACAGATTCCAGATTTTATACAACCTGATCCTGATGATCAAATTATCGAGGATCATTTTTCGAAAACGGTCTCACGAGATGATGACCACCGATTTGTTGTTCGTCTACCCTTTAAGGGAAATGAAAGTGAGTTGGGTGATAGTCATCAGTTGGCTACTCGCAGACTTTTAAGTTTGGAAAGAAGATTTAAAAAGGATCCTGAACTTAAGTTAGAATATAGCAAGGTATTACAAGAATACCTAGATGAAAATCACATGGAGCCTGTATTTGATCCACCTGGTAGTGGCAAATACTATTTAAGTCATCATGCAGTGACCAAAGAGTCATCTACAACAAAATTAAGAATAGTCTATAATGGTTCTATGCCCACTTCCACTGGCTTGTCTTTGAATGATGTTCTGCACGTTGGACCCAAACTTCAGCGTAGCATAGTGGACATATTGTTACGTTTTCGTCTTCACCCTCTTGCATTCACTTGTGACATCAAGGCTATGTACAGACAGGTACTCGTGCACCCTGAAGATCGCGACTATCAAAGAATTCTCTGGCGTCAACATTCTGATGATCCCATTGAAGAATTTCGTTTAAAAACCGTAACTTTTGGACTTTCTCCAAGTCCATATCTTGCGATGAGATGTATTTTGAAACTGGCAGAAGAAGGAAAAGTTACACACCCAGTCGCTAGTCAAATTTTGTCTAATCAAATTTTCGTTGATGATATAGTGACAGGAGCTTCCGACGTTGACAGCGCTCGGGAGATAAGAGCGCAATTGGTCGACCTTCTTCGCCAGGGGTGTTTCGAGTTGCGTAAATGGTCCAGCAATAATAGTGAATTTTTGTCCGACTTGCCTGACAATGTCCGTGAAGGACCATTGTCATTTGAACCTCAAAATGAAGGGTCCGTTAAGGTGCTCGGTGTTAAATGGAACCCAATGTCTGATGCGTTCACGTATCATAGTAGAATTTCAAATACTGGAATGACAAAACGTGCTGTGCTTGCTAATATAGCATGCATATACGATCCGTGTGGTTGGCTAATGCCTGTGGTATTTACAGCAAAGGCTTTCATGCAACGGCTGTGGCTTTTGGGCATCGGTTGGGATGACCCTTTACCTGTCGAGGAACAAACTCAATGGCTCTCGTTCATTAATGAGTTCAGTGGATTATCAGATATTAAACTACGCAGATTTGTGTTGCCTGCCGATGGCAATAAGTTAACTATTCACGCTTTTTCCGATGCGTCTCTTAAAGGCTATGCTGCTGTAGTTTACCTACGGGTTGAGAAAACCAATAATGAAGTGGAGGTCCACTTGCTGTTATCTAAATCCAAGGTTGCACCGATTAAAACGAAGATGACGGTGCCACGTCTAGAGCTATGTGGGGCTCTCTTAGCGGCTAAATTAGCTAAACATTGTTCTGAGTTGATTCATCTTGCACATGACATTGTAGTATGGTGCGATTCTAATATTGCATTGTCGTGGATACGCACACCAGTACATCAGTTAAAGATGTTTGAAGGAAATCGAGTTTCTCAGATTCTAGCAAACACCTCTCCTTCCTGTTGGAGACATGTACCATCTTCAATGAATCCTGCTGATGTGGCGTCCCGAGGTCTCATGCCTTCGGAACTTGGCTCTCATCCTCTTTGGTGGTCGCCACCGTGGCTTCAACAATCACCAGACACTTGGCCGTCTGATGATTCACGACAGCGCAAAACTGTGTTGTCTGATTTAAGTGAAAAACAAGCATCTCCTATCCAAGTAAGCAAGGTCACTTATGACCAGGACTGTCCTGACTTTATGTCAAAATATAGTTCACTTCACACGCTTGTGAAGGTTCAAGGATATTGTCTCCGATTCATTCATAATTGTAGGAATCCTAATTCAAAACGGGTTGGTCCGTTAACGTGTGTAGAATGGCGTACTGCCTTATACTCTTTAATAAAAATTGTGCAAGCTTCAGTCTTCACCACTGAGTTAAAACTTGTTCAAAAGGGATTGTCACACCGAACTAAATTGCGAAAGCTGTCTCCCTTTATCGATTCGGAAGGGTTACTACGCGTGTTAGGAAGATTAAGTTACACCAACCTATCCACTCAACGTAAACATCCTGTGATTCTCCCGAAGTCACATCATTTAACAATACTGTTAATAAATTACTATCATGAGCTTTACTTGCACGTGGGTACACCCATGTTATTGTCACTCTTGCGAAAGCAATTTTGGATTTTATCGGCTCGGACTGTTATTAAACAACAAATTTGGAAATGTCACAAATGCTTTAAGGCTAATCCAAAACCTGCAGACTATCTAATGGCTGATTTACCTCCATCGAGACTAGCTCCCTGTCGACCCTTCTCGAAGGTTGGAGTAGACTATGCCGGCCCTTTTTCTATAAAAACCAGTAGATTGAAACGGGCTCCAATTGCTAAAGCATATTTGTGTATATTTGTCTGCATGGTCACGAAAGCTTGTCATTTGGAGTTGGTGTCAGACCTTTCTACCGACTGTTTCTTAGCCTGTTTAACACGCTTTGTCAGTAGACGAGGGTGGTGTACTGACATATACTCCGATTGTGGAACCAACTTTGTTGGAGCCAACAATCACTTGAAAGAACTCTATTCCTTTTTAAAAGGGAATATTGAACATTCTGATGTTCAAAATTATTTTCTCAAACATCAGCTTCAGTGGCACTTTAATCCCCCCTCCGCTCCAAACATGGGAGGACTATGGGAAACGGCCGTACGGTCTACAAAACTATTATTAAAACGCGTAATAGGTGAAACCATCTTTACTTTTGAGGAAATGGCAACTCTATTTTCAAAAATCGAATCTATTTTAAACTCTCGACCTTTATGTCCAATTTCTGATGACATTAATGAAATAGACGTTTTGACACCAGCCCATTTTCTTGTTGGGGATAATATGGTATCGTTACCAGAATACGAATTTCATGCAGAAAAGCCTAACAGATTGTCTCGTTGGCAATTTTTACAAGGTTTAACCCAACAGTTTTGGCGGCGGTTTAATGTAGAATATTTGCATCATTTGCAAACCCGCTCTAAGTGGTTTAAACCATCATAAAATCTTAAGGTTAATGACGTAGTACTTATCATAAACGAAAACACTACTCCTTATTGTTGGAAGTTGGCACGCATTGTTTCCTTGTCGCCAGGCAAAGATGGTGTAGCACGTGTAGCTTCTTTGAAAACTAGTACAGGCAATAATTTAGTTAGACCTGTATCTAAACTTTGTCCTCTTCCTTATCAACACTGACTAAATGTAATAAATCTATAAATTAGTTTAACATAATTATAACTTTCTTAGCTATAATATATTTTCTTGTGCTCTGGCAGATAATTCTTAGTTTACATTAAGAAATCTTGGAGATTTCTTCCCGGGCAGTATGTTAGGGAATTATTGGGTTTTATTCTAGCAACATTTGACGTTTCCTATTCACTCCATCACTCACCGGATATCGCTCAAATCAAAATTTATCGTTCGGTCACTCATCGACTCAAAACCTTACTTTTGCAAAACTTTCAATGGCCGACACAGTGTCTCGCTTCATAATAATTTTAAAATTCAATAATTGTGGTAATTTCTCCTGCCTTATGCATTTATATTGTTTCTCCGCTTAACTTCAAAGACTAAAGTGACTGACGTGACAAAATCTAATAAGAAAATCAAGATAAGAAGAAAGCAGGCCTGCTCCACGAGGGATCCCTCACAAGTAACAATTACCAAGACTAACAAGGTACTGTCGATTTTCTCCCTTTCCTCTAAGTTTTCATTCTGTTCCTAACAATGTGTGTACCTAAAAATATTATTATTTTAGGAAAAATTGTGACATACATAATATTAATACTAGAAACATACATAAGCTCGCAGTGCACGCCACTCGGCTCCATAAAATTAGGAAATCATGCATGGGTAATTGTGTAAGGTTTTATAATAAACTTCCAGTAAATGTTACTGAATTTTCAGTCAATAGATTTAAGAATTTTGTAAAGCGTAAACTTATATCTAAAGCTTATTATTGTACAGTCAACTACAAAGAGATGTATCCACGTTAGTCTTACAAAATGAAGTAAATTTTAATTTGCCATAATGAATTACCCTTGGTTAGTGACATTTGTAGTAGCAATCAAACCTTACATTATCATCGACCCGTTCAATATACAACAATAATTTATCCCACTATGTTTCCTCTTAATTTATACTAACAAACCTCTTTTATTATCTACCTATATGTATTGACAAATTTAGGTAAACTCCTAATGTTACAAAGAAATGTAACTAATAAGTTTAAATTCAGAATAGAATTCAAACAAAACATTTTCAAATTTGGAAACAAAAAAGTCTAATAGAAATACCTACTCGGATGAATGCAATAAATTATAAAGAAATTTTAGAAGACGTGTTGATGCCCACCGCTAAAAATATATCCGAAGACGGATTAATAACTTTGATACAGGATAATTCGTCAGTGCACAATTCGCGTATTGTCTAAACTTGGATTGAAAACCAGGATGACCTCCACCTAATTAAGCTTTCACCAAAAAGTCCCGACATGAACCCGATTGAAAACTTGTGAAGATTGATGGTGCAGAATTGGAACCCAATAGATATAAGAACTAAATACAATTTAAAAGAACACGTGTTCCAACTATGGGATTACTATAGAGGGGATAACTTCTGCGAAAACTGTGTTCGTTCAATGTCCGATCAATTGCAGTCGGTAGTTGATACTGACGGTAGTTATACAAGATATTGAGTCTTTGAAGACATTATTTTATGTATTTTTTTGTTAAATTAAGGATTAGATTTTTTGTTGATTTGATTATTTAAGAAAAATGTTAGTATAAATAAATATTTTCCTCTTGCAAACTTTTCCTTGATTTTTCATTCTGTAATTAGTTCGTTGAATGCAGTTTTTGAAATCCAAATGGCAAACGTATTTTCCTAGCTAGCTTCGGCACCTACCGCTGAACAGCAGCAAAGGAACTGTCTCTGTCACTCCAATTAGGACCTCTCCAATAAGAGTGACCGTGACAAGTTTTTTCGATTTGATGATAACGGATTTCGCGGTAGCGGTCCTGAAGGCCTATTGCGAGCCACGAACGAAGTTTTGCCTCTTTGTCACACTTACGTTCGACATTGCAAGTGCAAAAGAGAGGCAAAACATCGTTCGTGGTTCGCAATAGGCCCTCTGGTTATAACTTATATTATAAAGAATATTTTTTGATCCATATGCGACAAGGATTGCTTTGACGTCTGACTGACTGACAACTCACGAAAGCAGTGCAGACTTGTCACTGCATACATCTATCTCAGGTTATGGCTAACTATTCAAAATGGATACATTTCTTTAGAATATTGGAATATGACTTATATTTGTAATAACATATTGTTAGGTATTAAATGAAGGTTGCAGGAGTACTTTCATAGGAAGTTTGGTTGGATACATAATAACTGCACTTCAAACGAATCGATAATAGTGTAAGATTTGGTGAATACTGAAAATGTCACGAAGCAAGGGTAAATAATTTTTGCATACTAAAAGTTCCTTCATTTTGTAAGACTAACGTGGATACATCTCTTTGTAGTTGACTGTACACAAGACTACGTGAATGATAAAATACCGTGTGAGTAATTTAGGATTCAATTATTAGTTTGTTAAAGTCATGACATTCAATTACGATAATTTACACTTGGAGACCTTGTACATCTCCAAACGTGCATTATACAGGGTGATTTCTAAGTCGCTGGCCAAATTAATTCCAGACACTAAGTAACACCTACTGATTCCATTTTTGAAATAAAAAAAATATTTTTTTTTAATATTTTTTATTTCATTTTGTAACTATTTTCCTCGAAACGTGGTCACCGTCTTACGTTCGGCAAACGTAAACAAACCTGATAGTACACTCACGGATTTAATTATTGGGTCAGGATGCAACCCTGTCATAGTAAGTAGCACCGTACCAACAAAAAAAATCAATAATACTGCGACATTAACATTTTGCGACAAGGTTCTATCGTTGCGCATAAATTGTATTATACGGGGGTAGTTGAAACTAAACCGCGTAGCGGTAAACAGAACGGAATGCTAGCGCACACAGCCGGTCGGTTTTTAAAAATGTATTCTAGCCGCGAGTATTATGAAATGGTGCGGTGTTATTTGCTGAGTGGTGAAAGTTTACGTGGGGCTCAGAGACTGTTCGAAGAACAATCAGTGCCACGCCTTCGCAGACAGGGTGTAAATCCAAGGGTACCTTCTGCCGCGCTATCGATAACAGCAGTAAGTCCTGTTTTGGCAAAATCGAGTTAAGCGTATATTTGAAATCAGTGCTTCGAGCTGAATAAGATGATTTGATCATTATAGAATAACTAGAATAGAATAGAATAGTTTATATCCAAAAGCATTACAATATATAGTTACCAGAGACCCCCGCACTAGGTTACACCTGTATTTTGTGTCTGAGTTTTGTTAGGTACTTGCAAACTATGTAATCTACTACTACTAAACACAAAAATATTAACGCTTATAATCTACACTAGAATTACAGGTTGAAAATTTTTTATCTTTTATTTTATGTGTCTCTGTGCAAAATTGCTTCTGTCTCCATGTAACTCAATGACTGTAGTCGTTTAAAAGTCGTATATTTGGCCTCGTTTACACTACTGCCTTTTATGTCGCAGTACTTGAGAATAGCATTGTAGGCTGCCATTTTAATATAGTCCCCAAAACATTTAGCAAAGGCAGAGGATACCTTTGGGACCGGTAACGTAAATACTCGTTTCTTAAGGAGCGAGTTGTAACATGTCAATTGCTTAGAGGAGATATGCGCAAGCAGAACTACTTTATGTAGAAACAATTGACGAACGGTTAAAACATTTGCTTCGGCATAGAGATCTGAAGTTGGGAATCTGAAGGATTTCTTTAACATTACTTTTAAGACGGCGTTGAGCTCTTTCTAGTTCCAGCATCGTGGTCTTAGGTGCTCCTCCCCAAATTGTGATGCAATAACTGATAACAGGCTGACACAGCGCGATGTAGACCATTTTAAGCAAAGGTTTACATGCCGAATTACGGAGTTTTAAAAAAATGAAAATGGATTTCATAATTCTATCAGCGAGATTACGAATATGGTGTTGGTACTTCATCAGGTCAGTACGTTGAATGCAATTGCAATTACAAATGTTGGTGGAATGTTCACTACAGTGGTGTATCTTTATCCTGGAATCAAGCGGAGGTTTCGATAGGGCTGTTTTGTGGAAGCATATATATTTGGTTTTGTCGCTATTTAAAGTCAGGAGATTAGTGCTAAACCAATGCGCTGCAATTTTCATGCCATGCTCGGCTGTAGCGATTACATTTTCCCAGCTTTTGCCATTGAAAACAATTACAGTGTCATCAGCGTAGCAAATAACCTCATAATTTGGAATATGGAGTGCCAAAATATCGTTAATGTAGATTGTGAAAAGCGTGGGACCGAGAATGCTGCCTTGGGGAACTCCAAAATTGATAGTTTCTTCTGGGCGTTTGTATGAATCTATCTTAACTACCTGCCTTCTTCCAGTGAGATAGCTTTCAAACCATGACAGCGAGACGCCATGTATGCCAACGTTTTGCAATTTTCGGAGCAGGATTGGAATCGATACAGTATCAAAAGCCTTAGCCAGATCCAAAAAGACGCCAATGCATTTAAGATTATTGTCTAAGTAAGAAGAAACAAGGTTGACAAGTAGAGAAGTGGCGTCATCTGTGAATCGATTCCGTCGAAAGCCGAATTGTCTGTCAGATAGTAAACCAAAATTTTCCAGATAATTGACGAGTCTTGAGTTCACGAGTTTCTCTATAATTTTAGAAAAAGAGCTGAGGAGAGATATGGGCCTGTAATTTCCGGAAATGTGTTTGGCTCCGGCTTTATGAATTGGGATTACGGAAGCCGTCTTCCAATGATTAGGAAAGCAACCCGGGCTGAGACTGAGATTACAGATATGAGTAAGTGGCGCACTGATGGTGTTCTTAATATATTTACGGAGTTTATTGCTAAACCCATTTAAACCTGGAGCACTGTCGTCTTTTAACTGCGTGATAATAGTGTCTATTTCTCTAAAGTCCGTAGGCAGCATAAAGAATGAAAGATTTGTGGCTTTCTCAGATCGAACTTTACTGGCCAGACTTTCCTCGCTTTCCCCTATTTGTTTAAGTATATGTTCAGCTAAATTCTGACCCACTGACGAAAAGAATTTGTTGCATTTAGATAAAGATTCTTCAGGGTTGGAAGTAGAGAGAAGAGCGTGAAGTTGAGAGTTACTTTTATTCATGTTGCAAACGTCTTTGACGGTTTTCCAAAGCTTTTTAGTACTGTTAGAATTTGTTGAAAGTTCTTGTTTTTGATATTGTTCCTTAAGTTTTTTTAAAAGATCGTTACAAACGTTTATCCACAATAAGAGATTTGAAGTACTGCATCATATGGAAATCGCCTAGCTTTTGAGTGCAATTTGTCTCGATGTCGAATACAGCGAAAAAGGCCAGGAGTCATCCACGGTTTAAGAGTGAACTTAGATCTGGGAATCCTAACCTGCCTTGATTGTTCATTGATGACCCTCTGAACAATGGTCACAAAGCAATTTGTGGCTTCGTTTACGTCAGCTGCATCCAGCACCTTTTGCCAATTTGTTTCTGAGAGCTCCCGTGCTACATTTTCATAGTCAATTAAGGTTTTTAATCTTCTAGGCTTAAAACAACTGGAATGTGTCTTTTTACTATTATATATTTCGATAGCAGCAGCTTTGTAATCGGTTTCTTCAAAGTCACAGATTAAATCAGTAGCTTGTGAATTGGCTTTGACAAATATATGATCTAAACAGGCTCCCTGGCGCGTGGGCAAGGTAATTGCGGGTGACAGACGATGTTCAGCTAATAAATAAAGATATTCTGTTGTGCTGGCCCGTTGGACTAGGGTGTCAATGTTAATGTCACCAGCCAGGACCAACTGATCGACAGGGCCAAGGGAGTTAAGTGTTATGTCTAGGTCACGGAAGAAGCACGTTGGACAATTGAAAGAAGGGGATCTGTAGATACCGAGAATAGTAACTTTATTTGGAATTTCCACCATCAAACAGCATGTTTCCTCAAAGCAGGGTTCTGAAACGTTCACCATCCACCGATCCCTAACAAAAATAACAACACCGCCGTTTTGGTTAATATTACGGGACGAGAAGTAAGAGGAATATCCCGGGATCTGATCTATCAGGATCGGGTTTAGTAGCCTGCATTCCGTCAATACTAACACATCGAAATCCACTTGCGTACGATGCAAATTGACTAGAAACATATCTAAGTTTTTATTTATGCTGCGAATATTATACGTTAAGATTTTGAAATGTAGCTTTTAAATACGGTACTAATTAATTCAGGGGAAGGTAAATCGTGACAAGGTAAATTGCAAACTGAATCAAGATCTTCTGCTACTTGTACACTATTAATCATTAAAATACAAAATAAACAAAATTATCAGTATTATCATAGAAAGATTCAATTAGGCAATTTATAGTTCTGTTAATACCGCACAACACAGCTTTGTTGTTAAAACATTGTATCTAATAAAACTGTGGCAATTACTGTGTATATCTCAGACAGCACAAATTTGGCAAGGTTTTTAGGTTGATTGGTGTACATGTAGGCGAATTAATGTTTTTTCATCACACTTGCTGTCTAAGCGCGCCATTGCTTGCGCGCGTAGCGGGAGTAATAGAAAAGTGAAATTCCCTAGGGAGTAATAGAAATGTCAGTACGTCATTTAATAATATTATGTCTTAAAACTTATTTTTTGGTTGGCAAGTGTGATGAAAAACATTGTATGCATCACGGTCGGTAAGCGGAATACTAACTCGAGTCATAAAAGCCCTCCGCCTAATGGCGTCGGGCTTCTAACACTCTCGTTAGTAATTCCGTACTTACCTCCCTTGATGCACAATGTACTAATAATTTTAAAGGGACACAAATTATGAGGCCATCTAAATCCTTTTACTTTACTCATGAACATAATAGTATTAATGACAGGTAATAGACGTAGGTACCATATATTAGAAGTATCATGCATTCTCTAATTCTAGCGTAAGTATACTTGTGGTACATAGCGTGATAGCTTGTGGGTAGGCAAACAAACAAGAAGCTTAAATTGTAGAGCTGTATTTATAAATTAATAAAAAATATTAATGTGCAGTATTACAGAGATAAAAACACTTACATGTAATATATAGTGCCTCATTTGCACCCACAGCTAATTTAAATCACATCTTTCACAAGTTTTAGTGTCACTCTCTTAGAGTCCAAAGGTCACATCCGCACACACCCAAATATGGACCACTTGGTGAACCTTCAGAAGAGTATCAACGACATGAAGGCCATGTTCAAATCTCAAATGGCCTCTTTTGAAGAATCACTAGCCTCCAGAGGAATCCAGGAACCTCCAAACGAATTTGGTGAATTTAAGAGCACCAAATGGAGTTTGTTTTGCAGACTCTGGAGGAGATGGAAACCCGATCCCGTGCTGGCATTCTGCTTCTACATGGTGTACCTGAGGTACAGAGTGAAGTGACCAGCATCGCAGCAGTGGACATCCTTCAACAGACTTTAAGAGTAGAGGGTGTCTCGGAGCAAAGTTTTTTGGCCTGTTATCGTCTGGGTAGGTCTTCGAAGCCATCAAAGCCTCGCCCTATATTTCTTAAGTTTACCAGTCATAGGACTAGGGACGCAGTTTGGGCCAGTAAGAAATTATTGAAGGGCACGGGCAGAACTCTATCAGAGTTCCTCACTAGCACCCGTCACGCTGTATTCTTGGAGGCCCGTAAGCGTTATGGAGTAAGGGGCTGCTGGACGAGCGATGGGCGGATAGTCGTACAGTGCCGCGACGGGGCTCGCCGAAGAGTAACCTCGATGACTGAGCTGGAGTCGTTGCCGGATCCGACGGGTACTGCTGAGGTCTCGGAAGAGGCTGTGGCAGGGTCAGAGCTGGCGGCGGCACCGAGTTCTTCTGCGGGGGCTGCGGCTGCGGTAATGCCGAAACGAGCACGTCAAGCGAGACTCAATGCGGGCGCCGGTCTCGGAAAGCGTTGATGGGTATCCCCGGGTTGATCATTATTATTGTTGTTTCGTTACACTTTCTTTCTTTGATTTCCTACAAAGTAGTTTTAGTATTGCGTCACACCTGATCATCTTTGTAGCGGTAGAAATAAAATTGTAAGTTTTGTTGCGGTAGATGCACTTTTATATTAAGTTTGTTAAGATTTTGTAACAAATTTACTAGGTACCGACAATATCAGTATAGTAGTTATAGTGACACTGACATTTGTCATGTCAATGATGTGTCAGTGTCACTGTAACTGCGTTTGGTTTCGGCTCGTGTGATGCGTGTTTGTTCTTTTTTCTTCTTCTTACAATGTTTAACAATTTAACTTCTACTTAAAATCTTTTGATTTGAAACTCATTATTATTTTTGTTTTATTTTAAGTTTTTGCTTTGTTAAAAATATTAGCTGCTGGCGAGCGAATGAGGTGGTATGGCTACTTATTTAGAATCTCTTATAGTAGCATCATTTAGTCTACTTACTCTCCTCCTTCGGCTCCAACAATAATATTCATGCGCTCCTTATTTCCGAGTCTTGACTGAAACCCTCTCTCCCTTCTACGTTATATCCATTGCCAGGGTATTGTTTGATACGCAACGACAGGATTGGCACTAGTGATGGCGGGTCGGGAGGAACCATTCGCGATGGTGGTGTGGCAATGTATATTAAAAGTAACCTTGTTTGTCGGATAGTCGCTCAATCTCCTTCAGTCTACTCGAATTCTCCAGAATATATTTTTGTAGAACTCACCCTTCACCACGCTAAAGTTCTTTTAGGTGTTTTTTTATAGTCCGTCTTCTAGTGTTAATTATTTTGATTCCTTGCATGATATTTTGGTTGACTTATGCCCTCAGTTTGATCACAGTATTATTATGGGTGATTTTAATACGTGTCTTCTTAAAAATGATTTTCGCTCCTGTAAGCTTTATTCACTTGCAACTTCTTTAAACCTAAGTGTTTTGCCTCTCAGTGCCACCCACTTCCCCCATAACGGCCCTCCTTCTTTATTAGACCTGATTTTAACTTCTTCTCCTGACTTAGTCTCTTTTCATGGGCAACTGAATGCTGCTGGTTTCTCCAACCATGATTTAATTTACGCTGCATTTAAAATTCGTCCCCCAAAAAAGAAGCATAAAATTGTAATGCGACGTAATTTACGAGACATAGATATGCATGCGCTTCATGTTGATTTATCCAATGTGGACTGGAGTAGCTTGGAAAGTTTGGCCGATATTGACGTAAAAGTTGAGGCTTTCAATAGCAAGTTGCTTGCAGTTTTTGACAAACATGCCCCTCTGAAACCAATGCGCGTAAAACACTTTCCTGCGCCGTGGCTTACGCCCGATATAAAACTACTAATGGCCAAGCGTGATCGGGCTCGCATTAAACATCGGCGTGACCCCTCGGACCTTAACTCCCAAAGATATGTCACTTTACGAAACCGCTGCAACAGTCTGTAGGGAAGCTAGGAGACGTTATATTCACAACTCGATAGAGGAATGTCAAAATGCCCCATCAAAATTATGGAATTTCTTAAAGTCATTAGGGGTGGGCAAAGCTCAACCTTCTTCTTCTACTATTCTAAATTTAAATGATATTAATGAACATTTCAGTATCTCACCGGTTATTCTTGACCCTTTTCATAAACAATCAACTTTGTCACTTCTTGCCGCTACAACACACCCTGACATATCTCCTTTCGAATTTGGTTCTATTTCAGCGCAAGAGACGCTTAAATTACTTAAATCTATTAAAACGAAAGCCGTTGGTGACGATAACCTCAGTATCGATATGCTTATGCTCGTCGCTGATTTCATTTCCCCAATCCTCGCCACCATTATAAATTTTTCCTTGTCCACGGGTATGTTTCCGGTATCTTGGAAACTTGCTCACGTGATTCCTCTCCCTAAAACTCCAAACCCTACTTCCTTCACTCAATATCGCCCCATCTCCATTCTCCCAGTTATGTCTAAAATTATTGAACACTACGTAAATCGCCGCCTCCTATTCCATCTCAATACACATTTGCTGCTTAACCCTCTCCAGTCAGGATTTCGTCCCGGGCATAGTACAGTTACACCTTTGGTTAAAGTCACCGACGACATTCGATTTAATATAGAGTGTAAAAAGCTCACCATTCCTGTCCTTCTTGATTTCAGCAGTGCATTCAACACAGTGGATTTTGACATCCTTCTTGCTATTCTACGCATCCTTAACGTTTCTCAATCTCCACTAGCATGGTTCCGCAACTACCTCTATGGCAGGCGCCAGCGGGTTAGAGTTGACGACAAACTATCTGATTGGCGTGAACTCTCCGCTGGCGTGCCTCAAGGTGGCGTGCTTTCTCCTCTTCTATTTTCTATTTTTATAAATGGTATCACTGCGGAACTTACTTCTTCATACCACCTTTATGCTGATGACCTACAGATTTATGCAGCGGCTAGTATTGATGATTTACCCTTGTTATTTTATCAAATTAATTCCATTTAGAGTCCATACGGTGTTGGGCGTATAAATTTGGACTGAAAATTAATGCACAGAAATCGCAGGCGAATGTTGTTGGCAGTCCTTACTTTATAGGCAAGCTCTCAGAGATGGTGGTACCTAGCATAATTTTCGACGGCTCTCCTATCCCATTTTCTTCTACTGTTCGAAATCTAGGTATCACCCTCGACCAGACGCTATCCTGGTCGCCGCATATCGCAGAGGTGAGTCAAAAAATTTTTGGTTCTCTTCATGCTCTTAGGCGCTTACAAAATTTCCTCCCGCTCCAAACCAAGCTTACTCTGGCCCAGTCTCTTTTGCTCCCTCTCCTAGAATAGTCTAGGAGAGGGAGCAAAAGATACCACCATAGGGTGACATTGCGTTTCTGGATCCCTCTGAAGAGCTGCTATGTAAGCTGGAGCGCTTGCAGAATGTATGTATTAGGTATATATTTGGTCTCCGCAAATATGATCACTAGACCCCGGTATCGGAGGTGCAAAATGGTAGCTGTCAAGTTCTTAGGGATGGGGTAAAAATATTTGTGATGTCGATAATTAAAGTTACATATCGATAATTTTTCTTTACCATAATAATAAGCTAAGACTTTAATTAAACGCACCTATTTACGGTATAAACTAGGACTATATGATTATAACATCAACAAAATATTTATTTAATGTCATGTAACATCGCCATACTTTTTATTGAGGCAATTGTCGATGAACCTTCTGAAGTTTGGGTTTTCGAATTTGGTCCAGAGTATGTTACAACTGACGAAAAACTTAAGCAGATCTCGGTTACAGTTTAATTGATTTTTTTTCTTTTTTTTGAGTGTTTTCATACAAGATTGAGTTGCAATGCAAGATATGCAAGATTACAAATATTGGAATGGAATATCCTTTATTAAATAATCAATATTAGTAGAACATACGTTGTTGATTTTCTCTTGATGGCAATTCGACTCCATGTGCTTTTTTATATTCCAACATCTGGAAATGATGTGTATTCTGCAAATTTGTATATTAAATGTTTTTCATTCATTTTTGAAGTTCAGGGTGTTCAGCAAGAAGTGACTCCACTTTCTATTGTATAAAATATATTAGGCGAATAGACTCGTAAACACGGCTAAATAATCGAAGACATCGTTGTAAGATGACATGACATGAATATAATATAATATTATAATTTATTAGAAGTATTTAATATCTCAAGTTTTTATTCAATATTGTGCAACTCGAAACATAATAAATGTAATAGCAACCAGAGATTTGTATTGTAATGGTAATGATTTATATATTAAATGTTAATTATTATCATAGATCCCAAAAAAGGGATACAAATAAATGGTCCTTGTACATAAAAAAAATAATTGTAAAAAAAATCGAGTATTAAATGTTAATTATTAACATAGATCCCGAAAAAAGGTATACAAATAAATGGTCCTTGTACAGTAGGGTTCAAAATTGCATGAACAGTTTATGAATGAATTCATTCATAAATTGTCCATGCAATTCTGAACGCCACTGTACAAGTGTACATAAAAAAAAATTATACAAAAAATCGAGCATCGATATCGACATTACAAAATGTGTTTACCTATCCCTAAGTAAGAACTTGACAGCTATCATTTTGCACCTCCGATACCGGGGTCTAATGATCACATTTCTAGCTTTCGGTCCCAACTCGGCTGGCTTCCGATCCGCCAGCGCAGAGATGTGCATATCCTGTCGTTGCTTTTCAACATACTGTTTAATCCTACTTCTCCACCATATCTAACTCAGAGATTTAGTTATCTAGCTATAGGTAGTGACCAACGCTTACGTTCAAGTCATAATGTATAAAGTAGTAGATTTTTTTTCTCTCATGTCAGACGATTCGAAAGTGCTTATTAATAAGCTTACTTGAATAAAGAATAGTTTGACTTTGACTTTGACTAATCTCATCCTTGCTATACCCCCTAACAAGACACAATCCTATGCTAAATCTTTCACCGTACGTGCTGTGAAGTTATGGAACGGTTTGCCTCTATCCCTCCGGCAGTGCCAGTCTGTGGCATCATTCAAGGCTAATCTAAAGAAGATGTGGCTATCCACGAACGATAATTTAGCTCATTACTGACATTTTAACAGTTATTTTATTTGTATATATTTATTTTGTATAGTATTTATGTATACTGATATGTAGTCTATGTATTGTTTGATAAAAGTTATGTGTGTATTCTATTAATTTAGTGTTTTTTAATTCTTTGTATTCATTGTGCATTGTGTGAGTTTGTCTATCTAGTCTTTCGGTTCTCCACTCAATCTCTCAAAGGTTAGCTGAAAGAGATCCCTTATAGGGATAAGTTCGCCTTTGTACCTAAATTTCTGTATAACTGTTTTTGTAACATATTCTGTGTACAATAAAGTGATTTACTACTACTACTACTACATAGTGAGAATTGACCCTAAGTGGTGATTATGTGTAGAGACATTTCAAGACAAGTAAAGCGTATTGATCGACAGATGTGTACGAGTTACATTTAGAGACAGAGAGTTAGTTATCTTATAGTAGAGTATCATAAAAAATACAATATTAATTGAACCAAAGCATGAAGTATGTAAAGTCACAAAAAGTATTCCTAGAAGCAGTAAGAGATGGACTTTAATTAGAGATGTAATTTAATAGATAAGCGGGAAACGTTATTTTCATGAAGCATAATAGCATTAATAGCCGTAAATTTTCATTATTACCATTATTTCCTTACTATATCCGAAGTAAGTATACCTACGGCGGATTCACAAGTGACGCTTTCCCAATTAGGTTTTGTTGTTACTAACGATATCGGCCGTAAGTACACATATTGTGGTTATATTCAGTAGATTCTGTTCACTATATGTTCTATATTACTCATAATATCAGCAGTAACTCTTCATACTTCCATTATAATATGCGATGTCAGTTTATTGAATACGTTTCTCTGAGTTGGGAAAAAAGTTACGACATAAAATCTTTAGTTTAAAGTAATAACGTTGCATGCAGAAAAACTTCAAGCACCGAATCACTAGAACGTAATGTGTCGTATGCCTATCATTTTTACCAGGATGGCAAAAAGATCGAGGTATGTAAAACTTATTTCCTAACAACTTTAGGCTATAATTCGAAAAATGACAAAAGACTGATGTTAGCGTTAAAAAGACCTATAAATGAACAAAATTGTCAGAGAGGAAAATACAATAGAACAAGAAACTGCGACTTAGATTTTGTAAAAGAACACATTATGAAAACCTATAATCCTGTTTTATTTGTTGTTCTATGTTATTCACACTACAGACGTGAGCACGCCCCTCTTCGGATGTATTTGCCAAGCGACTTGACAATAACTCTAATGCACCAAGAATTTTGCAAAAACTTCCCTGAGCGTACGATGTCTTTCGAAGTATATAGAAACATTGTAAGAGAAGATCTCAACATTTCGTTCGCGCACTTGGGAAACGAAGAGTGTGAGGTATGTGCTCAGTTCGAACAGAGTCATAAAAGTCATGAATCTGAAAACGCAGATTGCAGCATATGCATAAAGTTCCCCATTCACCAATCCAGATACAAAGAATCTCGCAAAGCTTATAAAATTGATGTCTAAGAAGCTGAAATGGAAACAGATACGATTTACTATTCTGTAGACTTGCAGAAAGTAATAATGTTACCCAGAATGGATCAATTTAAACTCGCGTTGTTCTGTCCGCGTATAATAGCTTTTAATGAGAGTTTTGTGCCCCTAGGAAAATAAAAAAAAAATCAACCCTTTGCTGCAGTATGGAATGAAACAGTATCAGGCAGGAAAAATTATTTTATTTACTTGCTGAATTATATAATGTTTAGTATGGGTTGCTTAAGACAAAAGCAGTAAGTCACGACTTACTCCGGTTATTCTAAGCGGTCTTGAATTGATGAGTACTAACTCATACTAAGTATATAAGGTATTTGGTGAATTAAAAATAATCTAACGTAAATATCAGCTTCAAAGCAACTCTATAATATAAAGTGCCCAATAAGAGCAATATATAAAAAAAAATTAAAAACATAAAAAACTCGGCCGAGAGAACGAAAATTATATCGATAACTTTTAGGCGCCAATTACTCAAAACTATGTGAAACGTACTTACTGCTGTTATCGATAGCGCGGCAGCCTTCTCGTGCAACAATTTTAACAGCAAACCAAAATTTGCTAGATAATGGCCAATTTTTACAACCTGCGCATGCACATGCACTTGGACCCCCGAGGCGGGTAACCGTGGAAATAGAAGAAGAAATTTTAGATTTTTTCGAACGTGACCCAAGAGCCGGTAAGAGATGCAGCACGGCGGTTTAACGTGAGCCAAGCTGTTGTATGGAAGCTGCTAAACACCGCTGACTTGCATCCATTCCACTACCGAAAGGTACAAGCTCTGAATGCGGCAGACGCAGTACCACGTAGAACGTTTTGTGACTGGCTTACTGCACATCGCGATGCTCACATTTTATGGACTGACGAGGCCCTCTTTACTCGTGTGGGGCTCTATAATCAGCACAATTAACACTGGCGGTCATTTCAGAATCCACATATGATACGTGAAAGTCATCACCAAGTTCGATTTTCTGCAAATGTGTCAGTCCTATTGTTATCCTATGGTCAGTTGCATTGTGCGTCGCTGTCCCACACTTCCAATCTTCTTCCGTGATTGAACGCACGTCACACATATTCGGTCTCTAATACGTACCTACTGGTGGAAATCTTAACAGCATTTGTTAAGGGTCGTCTCTTACGTTCCTCGGAAGATCTTAATATTATTAAAAGTTTCACAATAACGTGAGTGTGGAAAACCCCAAATTGGGTAAGTGGTTTTATTCACGCAAATAGATATAGTTAAATGTTGCTAATTAGACATTAAGAAAACTTTGGTGCTTTTCTATGATTAACGCTGTTTTGATAACTATAGCCTAGACCTGACTTAAAATGTAACTACTTATCTGAATTCTTCACTTGATTTTGCACGATTACGCTGTTGTAACAGTATTGCATGAGAAATTATTTTCACCCTCATTCTTGACTTTTTAAGTAACTGCACATTTTGTCCAATTTGTAATCTCCGATTCTGATTGTGAACATCCACGCATCACTTCTACATTCTAGGTGCTTTCCCTTTTTCTGCCTTATGCCGGGGTGTTCATAAATCACGTAACCGGGTAATTACTTATTCTCTCGGTCGGCGCGTTCCAGGGTCCAACGTTCGGGTTGTTAATTCCTGGCCCTCGTCACTCTCGCCGGTCCACGTTCCTGCCGCGTCGTCACCCCCGGGGCTGCCATACCAGTACAGTCGGCCACAGTACTCACCCGCTCACACCAACGACGGCACTTACCAGGCGAGAGTACCTAACCGCAAAGTAGACAGGACTTAGCGTGTGGATTTAAATATTTCTGTAGAACCTGTTGGGGAACATTGCGACAATCATCATCATTTGACATTAATTATTCTCAATTCTATAAGTCCAGATCCTCACCGTGACAATGCATCGAAATGTATCTATTTAGAGATTTACACACTTGTATCAAAATTCTGTCGTACTAGTTACGACCACGGCGGATCTTGCATATACGTAAAAAATTACATGAGAGCCGTCGAAAATTTAGAAATCACTCACTTAGCTGAAGAACGTTATTGCGAGATATCAGCAGTTGATCTCATTGATTTTAGATTAACAATAGTTTGTTTATACAGATCTAATTGTCAAATTAGGAATAACGACTTCCTGAGGTACTTAGAACGTCTGCTAGACAAGTTAAGTAATGTAGAAAGGGAGCGTATAATTTTAGGGGATATGAACATTGACAGAGGAGTCACAGAGAGGGTAATCTAAAACCAGACTTAACCTTTCGTATTCTTAGTTGCAGATCTGCTCCATTAGTTTTGATTTTACGCAATAGCCGTCAAAGTCAAATTTTGATCGAACTGCTTGACGGTAACGCATACTAAAGGTTAATGAAGTTGTACAACTTGTTGTAGGCCCATAACTTTAAGAACGTGGTGGATTTCCCCACCAGAGTCACGAACACTACAGCCACCAATTCAGACCATATTTATTGGAACGGGGATCGCTCAGCGTTGCGCACCACGCCCGTCGACATGCACCTCAGCGACCACCTCGCCGTACGCGCAGAACTGCTGCGCCCGCGCGCCCCGCCCGCTGCGCTGTTAAGCGTGGACTGGCCCGAAATTATAAACCGAAATAATGATTCCGTTTCAAACCTAATACTTTCGATAATTTATATACCTAATTCAAAATAAATTTAACATATGTTTCCCTCTGAAAACCCTTAGTAATAACAGCAAATCGTGGGTTACCAATAATAAATAATAATAAATAAATATCTTGGGACATCTTCCACAAATCGACCTAGTCCCACGGTAAGGCTTATGATGTGAGTACCAGGATTTGTATTCGTTTGGTTGACTTGATACAACAGTACGCTTAGCACATGATTGGCGCGACAGTATCTCGCCGCGAGATAGTCTATCCCCCGTCTTTTGTTAATATAGCTAGTGAAAGACGGGAGATCTATCTCGCGGCGACATACTGTCACACCAATCATGTGCTAAGCCTGCTGGTGGCTGATAAGCAGACTGACTGTGTTCAAATCTCACGGGTGGAATATCTTTTTGAATTGTTAGATAAATAAATAAGTAAGTAATATTATATTTCTATTTTTTTGTAATAAAAAAATTGCACCGATTAACAAAAAATGTGAGATAGCTATAAACAATAAAGAATTTTAGGTATGTGTAATTTGTGAACACCATTATCACACGAGTTGTATATCTGAGAAATTGTTCGACCTAATGACTTCTGAGAGTAGATCTAATTTTACTTGTCTTTCCTGTCGAAAAAACCGGAGCTGAATCTGTATGACTATACTCCACTTACTAGGCCTGTAAGCTGTTTACCACTTTGTATAGGGACAATATCACGATGAGAAAAAAGCACATCAAAATAAATTTATCAACTGAAAATTCTTTTGAGGGCTTATCCGAAGTCGATGACTGCTCAGACGCTAGTTTTTCATCCGGTTCGACACCTAATAGATATTGGCCGAATAGAAGCTACACAGATCTGCGCCTAAAAAATAGTTACGTTGCGGAGGACTTAAGGAAAAAATAGAAGTCTTGACAGTGAAACTGAACTCAGCTGAATTAGAAATAGATAGGCTACTGGTGGAAAACTATGCATTATCTAAACGCCTGGTTGACACCGAATTCAAGATAAAGCGATTATCAAATATTTGTCAGTCCACTAGTGGTTCGTCTAAGTCTACTGTAAGAAAAACTCGCAAGCGCATGTCTATTAACCGTAGGTATTAGATTGGATTTTTCAATTGAACCCGAAGAGTCGGCAAGTACCGCACACCCCTTCCTGCAAACTTTTCACCTTTTATTTCAGAATCCAAAAAAGTATAAAGCCACATTTGTCACCAGTGGAGCAGTTAAAAAGTACTTTCAAGGGCCCAATTGAACTGGGAACAAATAGTAACCAGCTCATTACGACGTCTGCAAAAATAAACTTGCAATATTTAGTGAGCAGTAAAATTTCTAATATCATAGAAAACGATGCCTCATTCAAAAATGTTCAATTCTGTCATTTTGTAACGGCCGGCGGCAGAATGAGGACTAGCCTGCTTCAATTAGATACCAAACTGTCGACATTTACACAGAATGACTACTGAAACTGAATTCTCAAAAAAAAATTAAAAAAAATTCATAACTCGAAAACTACAAAAAATCGGCTAACATACATGGGGTATATTCTGATAGCTCATGACGTGAGGAATCTAAAAAAATTTTTTTGACGTCAAGGTTTGGACCACCTGTATAGTTATACGAGGTTAAGTCTATCGAAACATTGATGAGGGTGATGTTCATATTAATGGGATTAATCTATAGCTGTTAGGGGTTCGTTCTTAGATTTTTCAGACTGTATCATCATCATCATCATCATCATATCAGCCGAAAGACGTCCACTGCTGAACATAGGCCTCTCCCAAAGATTGCCACAATGACCGGTCCTGCGCCACCCGCATCCAGCGGACTCCTGCGACCTTCACCAGGTCATCAGTCCACCTTGTGAGGGGCCTACCCACGCTACGCCTTCCGGTACGTGGCCGCCACTCAAGAACCTTCCCGCCCCAACGGCCATCGGTTCTACGCGCAATGTGCCCCGCCCACTGCCACTTCAGTTTAGCGATTCGGAGAGCTATTTCGGTTACTTTGGTTCTGCTGCGGATGGATCAGACTGTATATTGATACATAAATGTGTTATTGTTATTAGTAAATGTTTACATGTGTATAATATCATTTTATTGGAATGTAATGGTTTAAGTTAACTTAAGTTATGTTATGTGTAGGTCTTGTAGTACCTATGGTTAGATTCTTACATATTGAGTCTTGTCTTGTTTGAGCTAATTATTTAAATCTGATTAACAAAAGTGGAAACTGTTTTGGCTATGAATTGTCTGTATGAATTTATTTAAATGTAATGTCTTGCCTGTTTGTTTCCCATGTACAAATAAAATAAAATAAATTAAAATAATAGACTGGCTTGAACAAAATAAATTAAAAATCAATAATTACAAGATAAAGATAATGCTATTTCATTAATCTAAACTGAATGCAAATTCTTGTAAATGAATGAAAATTACCAAAGCGCCATACATGTAACACCTATAACATTTAAAGAGATCCCTCGATTTCTCCACGATCCCAACTTGGTGCCAACGGGACCATCTCGAGGTAATACACGTTCGATCACAAACATAAATTTTAAAATCGGTTCACGATTTTCGGAGATACGAGTATCAGGCAGGTAACATACATAAAACAAAAAAATATATTCAGTCGAATCGAGAACCTCCTTTTTTTTGAAGTCGGTTAAAAATAAACAGGGCTTATTACCCGTATATTGAATGTTATTCAATGTCGCTTTGTAGTTTTGTTCGGCGCCGTAATACTTGACAAGTTTCACAAGCGCCCGATATGCGCCAAATGACGTTTCTCAAAACGAAACCATAGACTAAACTAAAATTTTATTTTTAGCGGCACGGAGCGACGAATAAGCGTTTATGCAAAAATTGGCATATTGGCTAGGCAAATACGTCAAATCGCTAGCGATGGCAGATAACGCTACGATACGAATCGTGTGGATTTTGGCTAGGCCTGCAGGCCACCGTATTTTTGTAAGTGTACGAGTATGAATTCAGTTTTTTCTTTTTACTAAAATCGAACTCATGGTTCCGAAGACAAGGTTTCACTATCTTTTATGGTTTCCCACCTCCACACTGACGCGTTTGGATTGATCATCCTGTATACGGCTGTCCCAGAATCGGGAGGATCGGTGGATGAGAATGTAAGTCATTGTATGTACCTTACCTTTGGACACTTGCCCGTGTATTTCTGTGTTTTCACCGCATATTTGTGAAAGGGTGATGGTTTCCTTTTGTACGCCAGGATGAACTGGAAGCCAACAATAATGGCTACTGGATTCTTCACAGCGCCCAAAGTCGGAGAGCCGAATTGGAGCCTGCAAAACCATTTTTTCTCAGTTCGTTCGATAAAATGCGGTTTCTTAGAGATAATTAAGCTGGGTAACAAATAAAACAGCGTATGTTTTGACATTTAGGAGCTAACTGGGCATTTTCGCGAGAAGAGATCCAAAAAAGGTATTTTTTAAGGTAGGTAAATTTAATGTTTTTCCTACTCAGAATAACGAGTTCTTTCAATCTAGGAGAAAAAAAGTACAAGAAAATAATGGTCCCACATTTTTCATACATTTTACATGCTCTCCACTTTGTAACCGCTGTACAAAGTGTTTGAAAAACGGTTACGTAATAGAAACAAAATTTTGGGACACTTTTTTTCTTCTAGTAGGATCAAAAGAGCTCGTGATTCTGAGCAGGAAAAACATAAAATTTACCTGTTTCAGAAAAATAAGTTTTTGTATCTCTTCTCGCGAAAATGCCCAACTACTGTACCACCAATGAGAGTCTGTTGTTAGACGCCCGACGCCGCAGGTAGAGGGCTTTTAATGACTCGATTTTGTGATCCGCTTGCCGACCATGATGCACACAATGTTTGTGTAAATCAAAATGCGAATGGAATTTAATAGCTTTTATTGAAAGCTAAAATGTACAAGAAATTGCTACATCGACTGCTCAGTTATAGCACAGAACAACGAGAGCGAGAATGTCCGGCGGAAGGCCATAGACAATGAAAAACTTAATCTAATTGTTGCAAGTAACAAATTATAATCTATGGTTATTAATTCTATTAAGCCATGTTCAGACTGGTCTGAACATAATTGGGCCGGGCGAAAAGAAACTAATCTTATGTCAAGTAGACAAAGATAATTAATAAAGATAACTTTTATCAAGAGATACAATTGTTCCTCAGTCAAGAGGTAACGGACACAGCTTAGTGACAGGTCTGACATAAACCTTATTACCCATTTTCACCTCGGCCACTCTAACCTTATCATCCTTTCCAGGAAATATCTTAACAATACGGCCCATTGGCCAACATAATGGAGCAGTGTTAACATTTTTAACAAGAACTAAGTCACCTACCTTTAAATTAGGCAAGGCATGTTTCCATTTGGGACGGCTTTGTAACTGACAGAGGTAGTCATTAGACCATGACCTCCAGAAGTCCTGTTTTATAAATCCAATATCCCAAAATTTTCTTAAGCGATTTACTGGTACTTCTGATAAATCAACATCAGGGTAACTTGTAATCGCCGTACCAATAAGAAAGTGCCCCGGTGACAAATATTTGCCTTCATTTGGGTCAAGGGACAGCAAGGGTCTGGAGTTCAAGACACCTTCTATTTGAATAATCACAGTGTTTAATTCCTCAAAGGTCAAACAATGGTTTCCAACCACCCGCTTTAAATGAAATTTGACACTCTTGACCCCGGCTTCCCAAAGGCCTCCAAATTGAGGTGCATAGCTTGGTATGAATTTAAATGAAATGTACTTTTTAGCACAGAATCGATACACAGTATCTCTATGCTCATGGGAATTCTGTAAATCATACAATTCTTTCAACTGATTGGCAGCACCTTTAAAGGTCTTGGCATTGTCACAATAAATAACTGTTGGCATGCCACGTCTAGAAATAAAACGATCAAGACTTGCTAGAAAGGTTTCAGTCGTAAGGCTCGAAACCAGCTCTACGTGTATTGCCTTCGTGGCGAAACATACAAAAAGAGCAATATAGCTCTTAGCAACAAGAGGCTTTCGAATCCTAGCAATCTTTGTACTAAATGGACCACAAAAATCTATCCCAGTATACTGGAAAGCTCTACTAGCAGTAATTCTCTCTGCAGGTAACGAACCCATCAGCTGCCTTGCGGCTTCAGCTTTTAGACGTAGGCATGTGACACATTTGTTCACTACCTTCTTCACTTCCCTAATACCACTAATTATCCAATACTTTTGAGCTAAGGAACTTAGAACTGATCTGGCACCTAAGTGTAAGAGTCGCAAGTGCTCTCTTTCTATCAACAAGGCTGTGAAAGATGACCCTTTTGGAAGAATAGGTGGGTGCTTCCTGGCTTGCGAAATATCGGCATTTTGCAGCCTGCCGCCCACGCGAAGAACACCGTTCTCATCCACGAAAGGATGTAAGTCCGCTATGCCTGACTTAAGAATTTTGCCAGACAGCAATGTTTCAATTTCCTTAGCAAAATGTTGCCTTTGCACATTTTTAATTATTACTAGCAACGAATCCTGTAACTCTTTAGGAGTTAACTTAGTAGAGTCAGAGTTGACTCTATCTCTGGAATTTAAAGAATTCCTGAAAAAACGGTAAATGTATGCTATAACATTTTGAAGCTTATTTAAGCTAGAATATTTTTCAAACAGGTATGTTAACGGACGGTCTTCTTGATTTACATTGCGGTTCAATAATAATTTGTTTATCATGCAACACATGACTGAGCGTACTATTATCAAATTTAGGATGCATGTACTCCCTATCAGATAAATATTCGGGCCCATGCCACCATAGGAGCTTACTTTGCAAGCTCTGTGGCTCTACACCGCGAGAAATTAAATCCGCTGGGTTGTCGCAAGACTTTACATAAGACCACTGGTCATGGTTTGTAAGCTCAAGTACTTTTTGAACTCTATTATTAACATAAGTGTTTACTTTTATTTTTTGGGACTTTAGCCAACATAAAACTATTTGTGAATCACTATATAAATATGTGGTATGTGCAAACCTAGGTTTGAGGATTTCACTAATCCTCGATACCAACTGAGCCAGTAATAAAGCGCTGTTAAGCTCTAGCTGATGAGGAATTGTAAGGCTTTTTGTTAACGGGGCTATTTTTGATTTAGCACAAAGCAATCTTGTCTCTACATTTCCATTTAACTTTAAAACTCTTACATAAATACAGCAGCCGAAAGCTTTGAAGGACGCATCTGCATAACCGACTAACTCTACCAAGTGACAGTCATGACTATGCACCAACCTAGGTAAAGCAACTCTACCCATTAATTTTAAGTTGGCAAGAAACTTTAGCCATGCCTCAAGCTGAGCTTCCGGTAAGGGTGTGTCCCAGCCTAAGGGCATTGACCACAGAACCTGCATAAACATCTTAGCTAATACTATAATTGGAGCTATGAGGCCCAATGGATCATAGCATCTCCCTATAAAAGAAAGCACGGTTCTTTTAGTATGATGGCTGTCCTCATTATAGAGAGGAGCCTCAAAGGTGAAGGTATCTGAAGTAATATCATACTTCAGACCCAATGTTTTTATAACATTACTAGTATCAAGATTTATTTGCTCAAAATACTTTATATTTTCTGGCAAATCTTCCAAAACCGTTGGGTAGCTAGAGCACCATTTATGTAATTTAAAATTGCCTAAATTGAATATATCAATCAATTCATTTTTAAGCTGGTAGAGATCGTTTATATTATCTGTGCCAGTTATGACATCATCTACATATGTGTTATTCATAATCATAATCATAATCATAATCATTTATTTGCGTAAAATAAGAGTATACAATGTTGTTACATAAATATCATGAGTCCTTCTATTTAGCCACCTATGCAGCATGCAAATTTTTGTAGACTTACATCTAACTTAACCTAAATAATTATGTATGTCTGCTTTGTAGAAATTCTTTAACAGAATAAAATGTCGATGACAGCAACCATTTAAAAAGTTTATTTTTAAATATTCTGTACGGCAGTTCTTTTATGTCATCTGGTAAGTTATTATAAATACTTATACACATACAATAGCAATTTTTCTTGAATGTAGCGGTTCTTTGCTTTTTATTAACAACAAGCCTATTAACATTAATATGGCTAATTATTATTATTTAATATGGCTTGAGAAGCAAGCGGAAATTGCTTGCCATATAATTTAACAAGCTCTACCAAGCACCTTGTAGCCAGAAATGTAGAGCTTTTCAGGCCATAAGTAACTGTCTGAAGCTGAAGACAGCGGATGGGCTGGTTGGGAGTATCCCGCCAGAGAATGTTTTGAAGACATCTATGTTCAGGATTAATAAGTATACACCTAAACATTTTTTGAACATCACATATTAAAGTGAATAAATATGTTCGAAACAAAATCAGTATATCGAAAAGCTCGCACTGCACTACAGGTCCGTTTAGCATTACGTCATTGACAGAAAGCTTATTTTTGGACTTCATACTACCATCCATGACTATTCTTAACTTCGTACTTTTACTAGATTCATTGAATACAGGATGATGCGCCAAAAAGCTTGCGGGTCCATTATAAACATCATAAGAATTTATGTCAACCTCTCTAGCATGCCCCATCTGTACATAATCATCAATAAATTTTTTATACTGCTCTAGCAACTCAACATTTTTTATTAATTTTTTCTCTATTGAGAAAAATCTTTGCATGGCAACCGAGAAAGAGTTACCCAAATTAAGCTCCCCTATGGGGTGTTTAAGTGGAATGTCAACTTGAAATTGATTGTTCTTTAAAATTACAGAATCTTGAAATATTTTTTCAGCTTTTTCAAATTCATTTGATATTTTTTGTGGCATTTGTGGCACTTTCTCGGCTAACCAAAACTCATTCATAACATTTTCTAACTTGGTATCATCAGAAACAGCAAAATTTGCTACCAAGGAAAGATTACAAAGGTTGCCGGACTGGCTCATATTTCCTCCCACAAGATATCCAAACACAGTGCTTTGCAAAACAAGCCCTTCAGGCAACTTGATGCAGTCATTTAATAATGAATTAAAGTAAATGTCAGATGCCAACAACAAGGAAATGTCCGAAGGCACATTAAAATCATCATCTGCTAGCCTGATATGGCTTGGAAAGCTCAGGTTTGAACAATCAAAATATTGCTGGGGAAATGGCAATGTTATCCTATCTACAATATTACAGTTCACATCAACTTTAACATCTGGATATTGGCAAGACTCAACAGAAATAGCCACTGAGTTATTTATTTTTGTACTTTTATTACCTATGCCAATAATATTATGTGACTGTGCCACAGTGGCAAATCCTAGCCTTTCTACAAGTGAAGTTGTGGCACATGAAGCAGTTGAGCCACCATCAAGCAATGCACGGCAAACAACATAGCGTCCAAATTTATCGAGAACCTTTACCTTAACAGTTGGCAATAATACCATTTTTGATGTGTTGTTGACACATGACAAAGTAGTGGAGGCCGCTGCAGATTGCTTGACAGCATCCTCAATGTGCAAAAGGGTATTATGCAAACCCTTACATAATTTACAATGAAATTTGTACTTACAAGGCTTATCTGCATGAGCATTCATACATACAACGCACAGCTTCTTCTCTTGTACAAAGGCCAGGCGGGCCTTCTACGGAGGCTTCCTGAAATTTCACACAATTATAGATTGCATGGCCAGGATTGGTACAGAATTTACAAGCAGGCAATGCTGCTGCTACATTAGCAACCTTGGGATATGATTTAAATTTAGGTATAGTACCTACAGTTTCATTAGTATTTATAGACTTTTGAGGTGAACTATCCTCCAGCGCTATGGCACGCCTTTCTAAGAATTCCATGAACTCCTTCATCGTGGGAAGAGATTGTATATCTCTCTCTAAGTGAAAAGCACGGCTGGTATATTGATCCAGCTTCCTAGATAAAATAGAAATGAGTAACATATCCCATTTATCCACAGGTTCATTTAAGTTTTTGAGTGCATGCAATTGTTGCTGCACTTGTGATACAAATGACCTTATAGAGGCCGCTGTCCCTTTTGTCATACATGGGATGTCCAAAAGAACATATATGTGGCTTATAATTAACCTAGATTTATTATCATATCGCTTTGTCAACAACTCTAAAGCCTCTGGATATGAGGCATTAACTAGTGGCAAGTTTACAATCACAGATAAAGCTTCATCTGATAAATACTTTCTTAAATAGAACAACTTTTGAACATTCGATAAAGTTTTGTTGTTGTCAATTACTGCTAGAAACATTTCATAGAAAGGTTTGAAAAGCGTGAAGTCCTTACCACTATATACTGGTATGTCAACATGTGGTAACTTGGAAGAAGAAATGCTGGTAGCTTGCGCGACCTCTGAGCCCTTCAGGGTCCGTATCGACTCATTCATTTTTGCAACAATGGTAAAGAAACGGTCCTCGAACGCACCAACATCCTCCGTATCCTTCTCATCCAAGTTCAAGATGCCGAGTTGTATGCCCTCATACTCTTTAAGTGTACTTATAAGCTTTTATTTTCGTGCCTCCAAGGTATCGACCGAGGCCGAAGTGAAACTTATAGGATCGTTGACGAAGAGCTCGAGGCGAGTCATTGTTGCCTTAACTTGGCCGCGCATAATTCTTAATCTCTTTAACTCAGCCATAACAATAACACTGACTGACATTACTGACAATGACACTGACACTTATAAAACGTCACTCTTACCGCCAGCCGAAGATTACCGGGCTACCAACCTTAAGATGCGTCAACTATTTTTCGAAGTACCGCAAAACTAAACTGCCGGTACTTGCATATAAAACCTTTGTTCTTTGAAAACTGGAACCTTCTCGAATAATGCAACCCGCAGCACCAGAATGATTTCAGATTTATTTCCTCCAACAGCAGGTTAAAATATATCCTCCAAACTATAGGTTGGGGGAGTTCGCGGCGGGCGGACAACTAGATATAGCAAGTCGCCGTGGCCCAGCCAGCAAAGCAAAGTAGCTGTAAAATCACTAAAAACACTGATTCTAAACTTTAAATCGAAGGACCAACATTCGCATGTGTAAATCAAAATGCGAATGGAATTTAATAGCTTTTATTGAAAGCTAAAATGTACAAGAAATTGCTACATCGACTGCTCAGTTATAGCACAGAACAACGAGAGCGAGAATGTCCGGCGGAAGGCCATAGACAATGAAAAACTTAATCTAATTGTTGGAAGTAACAAATTATAATCTATGGTTATTAATTCTATTAAGCCATGTTCAGACTGGTCTGAACAGCACTAAAAGTCATTTCTATCATGTTTCAGTTGAAGCTAATAACGCTCACTTACAATAAACTATAATAAAAAAACTCAAAGAATAAAAAACTTTGTGAAGTGAGCAATAAGTGTCAAATTTGCGAACAACACCGCAAAATAGTAGAAACTTTTTATGTTTAAGGAACAATGATGCTATACCGTAAGGTGAACAAATGTCAACTGTCAGAACTGAATAACGGAGCAAAAGGACCGCAATATTTACTTCTGCAACCCATTTTTTGGGGCCATTTTTTTGAGCTGTTTGGGGATCCACTTATATATTCTAAATCAATGGACCAAATATAATAAATTTTAAGACAGCGAACGTTTCTATAACTCCCTAGGGAATTCCATTTTTCTATAACTCCCGCGCCGCAATTAAGCAATAGCACAATCACAAAGCAACACATCATCAGCCTGAGTCCAATGCTGGACGTAGGCGTCTCCCACTGAACGCGTCAGGAGGTAATGCCCAATTGCCCATAATCGCCACACTGGGCAAGCAAAGCCAGTGTGATGAAAATAGTACATTGTGCATCTAGGGAGGTTAGTATGGTATTACTAACGAGAGTGTTAGAAGGCTTTTGACTCGAGTTAGTATTCCGCTTACCGACCGTGATGCATACAATGTTTTTCATCACACTTGCGAGCAAAAAAATTAGTTTTAAGACAAAATATTACTAAATGACGTAGTATCATTTCTTTTACTCCCTAGGGAATTACACTTTTCTATTACTCCCGCGATACATGCAATGGCGCGCTTACAAAGCAAGTGTGATGAAAACAATATCGTGCACAAGGCAACAATTGACTTCTTGTAGTTTGCTAAATATTTTTAAAATTTTTAGCCTTTCAAGGAATTCTTTTCTCTAGCTACTAGGTACAGATATCGATAACGCCCTACAAATACCGCCACCGTACGATAAAATATCGGCACTTAAAAATGGCAGATACAGTCAAAGACAAATTAAGGTTAAAGATTTGAAGATTTGCCTACACAAGTAAGTTTTAACTAAACAGTTTGACTGAACAGTTAAAACTGATCGTCTGTGGCCCGCTTAAGGTTTGGTTACACAGAAATATTTAAATAGTATTTTATATAATTGTAAGCCTCGTGACCTAAACCCGGTACTCAACGTATATAGCCTTCATATTGTTATGATTGTATACAATACTTTTTCTAAGACAGCCGAATACAGTCATGCCTAGAATACCTACTCGAGAACAATAAAATGGGTTATTCCGAACATGTCATAGACAAAATAAAAATAAAATAAGCCGGTTCTCAATTACGAAAAATGTGGTTGCGTTCAAGAATATCTAAATATCAAATGTAAAAATAATAAAATTATATGATAGAATTATGGTTTTTACCTTCGTTTTGTAATATCTAATTTATTAAAATGCATTTCAGATTATTTTTACATGTTGATTTAAATCATGAAACTAAAAATAAAACCTATTGATTTAAACTTTCACTATTATCACTCATATCCTGACGTTTCGTGCCTGAGTCTGCCTGCGACCACGGATGTAACGTCATGCCCGAAACGTCAGGATATAATTAAACGTAAGTTTACGCGATTAAGACCCGTTTGTCTTTAAAATATAAAAATAAAACCTGTTTTTAAAAAGCAACTTACTACTGCAAATGAAAACAAACCTGATACATGGAAGTTGTCCTTAGAAAAAAAAATTAACAGAACTCCTATATATGAACCTATAGACAAATAGGCTTTCTTATCGTTACTCAAATGACGTTAATTTGGATACTGTTCATGACAATGTATGTTCTGTTGCTGACAATCATCTAATTGATAGATTTAAGTGCTGGAGTAGAAAAAATACTTTACATGTCAGTGCATTCTGATTCTGTGTAATAAGAATGTCGTAACATATTTATGAGTGGATTCTTTCGATACTTATTATTGCACTTTACTGTACAAAATATCGAGATGTCTTATTTCTTAATCAGTATGTTTTTACGACGTGTAGTAAGTATAAACGAGTATAATAATTAAAAAATATGAAAAAAAAAAATTGTAGCAATGCAAAAAAAATCAATTACGGCCACAATTTTAAAATGGGAATACGACAAATACTTTCTGCGCCATTTAATTCGTTGTTCAAAAATCTGTTACAAGATTATTATTTATCATGTGATTTGTTACTAATGTAGCCGACATACAGGGTGTTTTTTACATTTCTGTTAGATTGGACAGGTTACTTGTGACATTATATTCCGTTGATATTCGACGTGTTAAATCTCTCCCCATCTTTAAAGCACTTATAAAAAAACATTACATTTCTCTGTCATAAGTTTGTCGTTTTGTTTGTACTCCTTGTAGTCACACCATTCTCTGTCATGTATTATATTAAAGTATTTTATTATTATTATTAATAGAAGTTGCCTGGCGTTATAGGCGTTTGTAAAAAAAATATGTTCGTTTTCATACATAATAATTGAAACGGCGAGTGTGAAAGAACCTTAAGAATAAGATCTCAGGTGACTAGCACATGTCAAAACAAAAGAGGTAACATTAGGATGTATTAAAGGTTGCAAATTTGCAATACACTTGTTCAGTTATAATTTTTTTTTTAATATCTCAAAAACAGCTAGTTCAAGACACTAGTTTCTAAAAAATGGTTTATTTTTGACCTAAATAAGTTTCCCTTTAATTTAACGGAAATGAATAAAAAAACACCGTGTATAAAAATCGTCGCTAGAAAGCAATAATGCTGTAACTGGCAAAAGTAAAGGTTTTCACTAGTCAAAAAACTAAACGAAAAAATTATAAAAAATCATAACTTCCGAACGGCTACTGCGATTTAGACACCCTTAAGTAAGACACAATGTTTAAAAAAAACTTTTGTAACCATTAACACGTTCATTGCGGTATCAGGTCTAAAAGATCCGATGATAAACTATCCCGCGGGGCGGCACTAAAAATACTGTTCCTACCGCTGGTGCGGGACATGTATCTTCTATTTGCAAAGGAGTAGAAATGAGACAAATATATTTTTGGAAATGTCTCTTCGAATATATTTCATCGGTACAATAAAAGTGTATCAGGTCGATTGTATCTGATACCGACAGAAAAGAAATTTTTTGCACCTAGTGCGGATATCAGGTCCTTTCGACCTGATACACGATGACCCGCTAAACGCACCAGGATTATGATTAGTTTGTCTAGTGCCGCCCTTAGTCGACATTTTGTAGGTACTACGCGAAAAAAACGTGCAATCTCGAGTGCAATAAACATTATTGAACAGTTGTTCCGTGGGTTAGCTGTGTTTGGGTCTTATCATGAAGCGGTCCAGACGAATGCTTTTAATGTCCATTGGGGACGTTGGAAATACCGTCAAACGTCGAAGAAATGATGCAGATATTGATACCAGACCACCAGATAGAACTGCAGTAAAGTGAGTACAAATAATAACATATACTCGTATACAAGTCCGACCACCGGACACACTAACCATTTCTCAAAATGTGTTTCTCAAGTCTTTAGGAGTTGGGAAAGTCCCACAGAATCCAGTTACCAGTGACATTGATTACGAGCACCTTAATCAGTATTTCTCTTCTTCCTCTACTTTTACGGGGGCAGTTAAGGCTGCCACTCTGAAGTCTCTTTCTGATATCCCAACTCCTGACTTTCCTCCCTTTTCTTTTACTCAATTCACTGACAGTGATGTTAAGAAGAGCGTATTATCAATTACGTCCAATGCAGTAGGTGTCGACAGCGTTAGTCGTAAAATGATCCTCCCACTCATAGATCTCCTTGTTCCTATTATTACTAGTATTCTAAACTATTCCATTTCGTCTAACGTATTCCCTACGCTATGGAAAGACGCAGATATAATTCCCCTTCCAAAAAAGTGTAATCCCTCTTCTTTTTCTGACTATCGTCCAATTTCCATACTTCCTTTCCTTTCTAAAGTCCTTGAGCGCCTCATCCACCAGCAACTGACTTCCTTTTTGAATATAAACAACCTAATGAATCCTTTTCAGTCTGGTTTCAGAACAGGTCATAGTACGACTACCGCTCTCGTGAAAATCACTGATGACATACGATCTGGCATGGATAACAGGAAAGTTACCGTACTGTCTTTGTTAGATTTCAGCAATGCCTTTAACGCAGTTGATTTTGAAATTCTGATTGGTATACTGCGCTCTATTAACATATCTCCTGCGGTGATTGATTGGTTTCGTAGTTACTTAGAGGGTCGTCGGCAACGCATTAAGGTAGATTCTGTTCATTCTTCTTGGTGTAGCACACTGGCCGGCGTCCCGCAAGGCGGTGTGTTATCTCCTCTTCTCTTTTCTATTTTTATTAATACGATCACAAAAAACATTTTCTCATCATATCACCTTTATGCCGACGATCTCCAAATTTGGGGTTCTGCCTTTTCTCCGAACTTTTTTTGTCCGAATTTCATTTGCCAACCAACATTTCGCCGATGGTTCACTTTGACAACCAACAATTAGCAAATTTTTGTATGACAACGTTTCATTTGGCAGAATTATTATAAAACAGATTATTGTAATGACACAATGCTTTTAGCATACTGATCATTTGTCAAACCTTTCACTAGGCCTAACAACTATTACACGAATAACGTTTCACCAGTGTTTGAACTTAGTAAAAAATACATATTTAAACCGTTCTTTAAAATTATGATAGCTCATGTACTTGTCTTAGACAAATATAAAGCTAATTAGTTCTAGTTCTAGAAACTACAAAAAAAATACCGATAAAAAAACATTTCACAGAGTCCTGTTAGGTACGACGACGAGCGAAGCGAGGAGGAGTGTTAGGTGAAACTGCGACCATACAGCGCACGAGCCGAGCGAGCGAAGCGAGCGTGCCGCGGCAGCGGCCGGCGAGTGCCAGAACCGACTTTTTGTTATTCCCTCGGCATTGCGTTCCCTCATCAGTTTGATCTAAATTACTATTTAGAACTCGACTTTTAATTGTTTATCAACATTAATATAAAACCCCGTGTAAGCTGTTATTAAAAAAACATAAACATACCTATATAAAATTCGCCCCAAATTATACCCAAAAACATTGGTAATTATTTAGTTAACTAAATGCCATCTAAACCATAAACCGCATGAAAATATGTATTATGAAGAGTTCCAATTAAAAACCAAGCCTAAAGATAGAATTGCCAACCATTTCGTTGGGAAATGAAACGATTTCATAAGATTCAATTGGAACATCATCTTTCGGCGAAATGACTTTATGCGAAAAATTGGTTGCGATGTAATATTCGTACAAACAATTTTCGGAGATGATTTAGAGAACCCCAAATTTACTCGCAAAGTAGCCTCAGTGATTTACCTCTGGCCATTCACTGTTTGAACACTGACCTCGATCGCATTTCTAACTGGAGCAAGCGATATGGACTTAAAGTTAACCCCTCCAAAACTCAGGTCATTGTCATAGGTAGTCATAAACTTGTTCCCAGAATAGATTTTTCATCACACTTGCTGTCTAAGCGCGCCATTGCTTGCGCGCGTAGCGGGAGTAATAGAAAAGTGATATTCCCTAGGGAGTAATAGAAATGTCAGTACGTCATTTAATAATATTATGTCTTAAAACTCATTTTTTTGTCGGCAAGTGTGATGAAAAACATTGTATGCATCACGGTAGGTAAGCGGAATACTAACTCGAGTCATAAAAGCCCTCCGCCTGACGGCGTCGGGCTTCTAACACTCTCGTTAGTAGTACCGTACTTACCTCCCTTGATGCACAATGTACTATTTCACTGTTACCTGCCGTAATGTTCGATGGCGTTCAAATTCCTTTTTCGCAACAGGTAAAAATCTGGGTATTGTAATGGACTGTTATCTCAACTGGATACCTCAGATGAGTGAGGTCAGCAGGAAGGTGTTTGCGTCGATGGGTGCTCTTCGTAGACTGCGTAACTTCTTGCCTGTATCCACTAAAATTGCGCTAACTGAATCTCTCCTTCTTCCGCTATTGGATTATGCCGACATTAGCTATCTTGACGTATCTGAGGACCAGCTAAATAAACTTGAGCGCCTTCAAAATCTTTGTATCAGGTTCATATTTGGCTTGCGCAAGTATGACCATGTCTCTCAATTTCGTAATCAGCTCAAGTGGCTTCCTATTCGCCAGCGTCGTGATTCTCATGTTCTGTCCCTTTTATACAGTGTTATATTTATCCCTGCTACTCCCTCATATCTCAAAGAGCGTTTTAGTCGCCTTTCTTCCATAAGATCTTCTCAAAACCACATTCTTGCACCCCCACCATCTTCTACAAAATTTTACAATAGTTCTTTTACCTTCCGAGCCGTTCGGTTGTGGAATGCTTTGCCGGTAGAAATAAGATGTGCCAAATCTCTCTATATTTTTAAAAACCTATTGAAACAATACTATTTGTCACTACCTTAGATTGCCTTAGATTTAATGTATGTATGTGTATGTATGTATATGTATTGTATCGTATTTGAATAGGTATCTATGTATTATATATTATGTATGCATTACATTAGTACTTAAGGTGTGTGATCTATTTTCTTGTTACAGTTATGCACTACCAATTTCTTAGCTTCTTTTTATGTATTTCCCGCTACCCTAAGGTTGTCTGGAAGAGATCGCTTTTTAGCGATAAGACCGCCTGTTGATACCTACCTTGTAAATCAATAATTATTTTTTGATTTGTATTACTTTTTCTTTGTGGTACAATAAAGAGTATTTATTATTATTATTATTTTGACAGTTCGTTAAACGGTCGGCTCAGTGCTGCCATCTCACCTCCCCATAGCGGCAGAAAAAGTATCAAAAACCCTCATTATACGAAGCTGCCAGTCTGAGATGTTTAACGTGTAGTAACGCGATATGACAACAGCGTATGTCACATATTTTCAATGTTAAAAAAAAAAACAAAATTTCTCTCGTATAGCAACACTTTGTAATGGCGTCATTTGGTTTAAAGATAGAGGTAATTAACAACCCTAATCCGGGATAATACTATGTATTAGTGGGTGGGACTTTGGGTGTGACGTCTCAGACTGGCAGCTTCGTATAATTAAGGTAAGTTCGTTTAATCTTATAATTATACTCCGCTGCCAGTCTGAGACGTTTAACGTGTAGATATCTGAAGCATGGGTTGTTAATAATAATCCTTAATATATAATGAAAAGAATAAAATATATTTTACTTTTTAAGGAACAAAAAGAAAAACAACAATGAAATCAGCTAAGTAATAATAAATCTAGCTTCATAAAATTAACATTGAAATCACATAACAGTATTACATATAGCGACACTGAACTGTGTCGAGTCTTGACTTATAGGCCTATTATATGTCCTATAATAATATATGTCTGGCAAATGTTGCCGAACTCTGCGACCAACCTGCACTGCCGTCTTAAGAAGAAAAACCATAAGTGAAATTTTTTGCTAAATTGAGTTATTACTAGCCTCGGAATCAGGGAAAAAAATAGAATTTTTCTATCTGACAGTTATTTCCGTATGTCCTACAGATGCTGATTTAGACAAGCATAAGTCCATGTTTTTTTGGCAAAATTACTTCCGTTTTGATACAGAAACACCATAAGAACATATTCATAGGCAGAAAAGACTTAAGTCTTTGATACTTATGGTCTTTGATATTTTATCCCGAATTGGACTCCAACATTGACATCAGAAGGAGAAAAACCATATTTGTATATCGTTTAAAATTACTAAGTAAAAAACCCACAAGTTGTCAGGAATGTTGTCGCTTGATCATGTATGTTTTTTATTAATCACAAGTCTCCGAAATAGAAAAATCATAAGTTGGCAAGTTATGTTTTTTCTTTCTCTTGGGGCTTGTTCTTATGCTTTTTTTGCTTAGTGTCAGCCGCTTAAATATGAACTTAATGTTTATTTCTCAAACTTTGTTGTAACTTAAGCTTTATTAGGCTAGTAGTAGCCCGCCGATTGCCTCCCGCCCTTCGACGTTAGGCTCAGAAGGTGCTTTCCTGTGAAATATTTTGCGCGTAGTTAGGCACATTGCCGTTGTACGTAATTCAGCACCATCTTTATAATATACGAGAAATGTCTTGCATTTAATGCAAGTACTACTTATAATATTACGGTTTCAAAAACAGACTCCATGGAGGGCCGAAGCTTCGCTCCGGGGGCCCGAGGAGCTCCTATCCCAGTAATTTTGGGCGAAGTCGAAGGGCACGCCGCGTGAGGGTCGAAACATTACCGGAACCAATATTAATTGTTGAGCTAGTCCGAAGGGCGAGTTCCATAGTGGAAGGCTCAGACCTTCACTTCGAAGGTGCATGCCATTCGCGAGTACATAAAGCGAGGCCGAAGGAGAAAATTGAGAAAATTGAGCTATCATGCTTCTTCAATTACCCCAGCATCTAAATATGCCGACATCTGCGTAGGACCCAAGACCCGACCGGGGTGCCCACAAGGTACAACCGTCCTTAACTGTCTTTATAATCGGACCGGCTGCTGATCTGACAGCAGAACGGCTAAACCTTGCTTCTAGTGTTCCTCTTCAGCCGCACCACATCGTCTGACTAAGCTCGATTTTAGTGGCGATGTGGTACCTATCATGTACCTAATTACTACTGTAATGTATTTTTAAATAAATTTATTCCATTTAACAGCAGAATTAAATCTGGACAAAGTTAAAATGTTATATTAAATAAATAATAACAATTTTATACTCTATCCATTGATATCGAAAAAACAGATGGTTGCATTATTTTTCTTGCCTCTAATTTTGTCTTCTGTGGAAGTTTTTTTTAAACAATAATCCTTTGCTCATTATATTTCATATTCTTGTCCATTGGACTATTGGTAGGTACTGTGACAATAATAGTTACTTTGCTAAAAATGTTTAGTTGAAGTTACCAATAACTCGTTCACCGAGTCATCCATTACTGCAAAAAGCAGTGTTTTTTACATTTTTTGACCTAATGACGAAGTCACATTTTCATAGTTGGTTGGTTGGTTGGTGGTGTTGGTAAGCTTGTTCTTTTCTAAAGTTTCGCGATGCCCATGTTTTAAGGATTTTTTTATCAATTTTATTGTTATGATGTCCTTCTGAACTCTCTGTTCGATTTTGTGATTCGGTTTAACGTAATTTCCTTTATTCGAGCTCTAAAAATTGGCTGTAGCTAAAATGTTATATTACACTAGGGTTTCTAATATATTGTAAAAACTAAGACTGGAAAGAAAAAGAATCCTAAATTATTATAATAATAATAATATAATAAAAATAACTTTATTTAGCATCAGATAGTACATAAAATAGTGTTTCAAATCTTGCCTACTTCTAAAAATTTAGAATGATCGTCGATTTTGGCCATAGCAAATGTGTCCTGTGGAAAATATATGCAGTTTTGCGACATTGTTCTACTTAATTGACCATAATTTCTAAAGAAAGATGCCAAAACACACAAAACTTTCCAAATTAATTAACAAATGATGTATCCAAATTAATTTAACATTGAGATACACTTTCTATTTAATTTTGTTATTTTTTTTACTTCGTCAAAATCTGTCCAGCTTTCATTCCGCATAAGTTACTCCCGCATATGTTTTATTAATCCCTGCTATTATTATAAAAGTCATAATTTGATTCTGTTTACTAAATAAATAAAACACAAGTACCCAGTTGTGTTTTTTCTGTTTCTGGACCGATTAGCAACGTCAAGCATAAGTGTGTACTTATGGTCTTTTTTCTTAGACCTCATAAGACAAAACTAACGGAAAAAACATAAGTGAGCACTTGTGTTATTTCATGTTAGTAATTCTATTATGTTACTACTTACTTTACGACGTGGAAACAGTTTTTTCTAAATAACTAATTTATATAAATATAAAATCGAATACTATGCAATGCATAAAATATTTACAATATTGTTTTATTCATAAACAAAAGTTTCCACCTTAAATTTAGAATTTAACTTATGTTGGCTGAGGTGCAAAGTTTTTTGGCTTTTTCTCGAAACTAACTTTTTGGCATTTATGGTTTTTTTCGTTAAGACGGCAGTGCAGTTTTACAAATGTGTTCTATACTGACTCCCGATCGTAATGCAGCTGAACTAGACTCGTGTCTAGTGCTATGTGCTGTAAACATTATTTATGTCAATTCCAGCATCTTTGAGAGTAATCTTAATCCAGCAACTTATAGATTGTGCAGTTGCTCGTCTATAAGGTTTTTTATAAGTAAGTATCAATCTATTTTCATTACATCTTAGGGATTCAGTCCTTACAAGATATGCTTTAAAAGTTGCGACTGGACAGATCTCTTTTTTACAATTATACTCCGCTGCCAGTCTGAGACGTTTAACGTGTAGTAACGCGGTATGACAACAGCGTAAGTCAGATATTTTCAAAGTTAAAAAAAAAAACAAAATTTCTCTCGTATAGCAACACTTTGTAATGGCGTCATTACGTTTTATGTGACAGCGTAGTCATTGAGCTCTCTCGTTTATTTATATCCTAAACAATGTTATTTTTGTGTCTTTACTATTCTGAAATGTTTAATATCACCATAAGTGAAATAACAGTGGGTGTGGTGAATGTTTTATGTAGAAAATCATCTTATATCATGAAATATGAAGTACCGCCAAAAAGGTGAAACTAAGGTTTGTTGTTAAATCTTCGATGAAATGCATTGAGGTATGTACAATTCATATTATTGAGATAACAAAGTTATCTACTGTAATCTTATATTCGGGATAATACGGTGTATATTCTACCGGTTAAAATATCGGTCATTTACCAAACTAACCTAAAAGTGTAAACAAACAAATAGACTATCCAATTAACCTTGAAAATGAATGCATTTCCGACTTCCGGACATAGATATCTAAAAATATTTTGACATTCATTCAATTTTATTTTTTTAAACGAACCGTTATTTTCTACATTCAAAAGAGAAGCGTTTTCTTTCTTTTCGGCGGTTTGAATGTTGAGGACATTATCAGTTAGTGTAACCGTGTTTTACTGATTTACGTTGAAATGGGGAAAACGAAAAGAAAAGGACATGATGAAGAATACATCAAACAGAAAATAAGAAGACTGGAGAAGAAATTACAAAAATTACCTACACAAGACTCTGTTCCCTCATCAGCGTCCCCTTCACCGACGCCAGCTATGAATGCTATGATGACTACCGGACAGGCTGGACCCTCCAACGATCCCGTTATATTGGACGAGGACTCGGCTCCAGGTGTGTAAAACAATAAATAGTTGATGTATATGACTTTAAACGCCTGGGTTATATACATGTCTATATGACATGATGTCTATATGACATGATGTCTATATGACATGATGTCTATATGACATGATGTCTATATGGAACAACAAAAAGTGGATAAAATACTTTGCAGATCATTAACCTGTATTGTACTTAAGGGCCAGCGCTTTCACTTTGAGGTCTGACAGAGCCCAACTATATAAGGCAAGATATATCATCTTTATTTGTTCCTTCAGTGCCAGCGCTTTCACTTTGAGGTTTGACAGTGCCCAATTACCTAAGGCTAGAGTTATCATGTTAAGGATAAACAAAGCCTCACTAACTTGAGTCTATAATTGGCTCCTATCTATTGATGCGCTACTACATAGAGAGTAGACAAATCATTATGTATTACCTTCATCCATGACATATACTTACAGATGTGGACCAGATACCAGAAGAGTTCCTGCTTGCTCTTGGTGATGATGGTGCAGAAACAACAGAAATAGGAGATCCTATTAGACCGGAATTAGCACACCGCTGGTCGAAAATTATGACAGAAGGGCTAACAAAGGATTCCAAGGAAGCTATTCTCAAAAAATATCCTACACCAGAAAATTTTCCCAGAGCTGAAGCACCTCTCATGAACCCGGAGATATCAGCTTCACTCTCAGATATCTCACAGAAAAGAGACAAACGGATATTAATCCGTCAAAACTTGATTGGAAAATTAATGGTATGTCTTGGAAAATCCCTCACAGCCCTATTAAAAGGCAATATTAATAGTAAAATTCTAATTGAGGAGGTTAACGATGCAGCAAAAATTGCAGCTGAGGTGCATCATCAGGACTCACAATCGAGGAAGTATTTTGCACTTTCTGGTGCTAATAATACTGTCCAAGAAGCTGAACGAACTACAAAAATAGACGAGTTCTTGTTTGGAGCAGATTGTGGAGATAAAATAAAAGCTGCACAGGCCTTACAAAAGGCTAGTGCCCAAATAAAAACTGCCCCCAGTCAGCCAGCCAACCAACCAGGTCCAAATACAAAAAAGCAGCAGGTAAACTGGAAAGGCCCACCACCACATCAACAACCACAAAATCGTGGTGGGCATCATCAACGTCGACACACCTACAGGAAACAGAAACCCGATCACCATCACCAGAGGAGTCACAAGCGTCCACCACCGAGGTCCCGGTCCAGATACCAGAGATAACTCAGGTACATGCTGGTAGGTTAAGTTTGTTCAAATCCAATTGGCTAGAAATTACCGATGATCCAGTCATCTTACAGTGGATACAGGGATATGAAATTCCTTTTTCCCACAAGCCTCCTTCATATAATTCAGAACCACAATCCTGGCAAAAGAAAGACAAAATTACTATTAGTAAGGAAATTAAGAAACTTGTTTCCTTAGGTGCAGACTCGAAATGTTCACCCTGCCCAGACCAATTTATCTCCCCAATATTTCTGGTACCAAAACCAAATGGATCATATAGGTTCATTTTAAATCTCAAGAAACTGAACAAGTATATTGACCCGATACATTTCAAATTAGAAGATGTGCGAACAGCTTCTAAACTTATGACAGAAAATTGTTATATGGCATCAGTTGACTTAAAAGAGGCTTATTTTTCTTTACCAATTGCAGAAAACAGTAAAAAGTATCTGAGATTTTCATTTGATGATCAATTGTATCAATTTAATGCTCCCCCTTATGGTTTATGTACTGCTCCCTTTGTGTTTACTAAACTTCTTAAACCAGTAGTAACATATTTAAGACAAGAAAATATAATAATGACTTCATTATTTAGATGACAGTCTTTATTTCAACAACTCTATAGATAAATGTAGAAAAGATGTTGACTTTGCATGTAAATTATTACAAGATTTGGGGTTTGTCATAAATTTTGAAAAAAGTGTTCTCACACCGAGTCAGTCATGCAAATACCTAGGTTTTAATTTAAATTCCATGAACGTGTCATTGTCAGTTCCTGAAAAGAAACAAATATCAATATTAGCGGAAAAAAAATCTTTTCAACAAAAACAAACTTGTAAAATTAGAGAATTTACTCACTTATTGGGTTTAATAAATTCAATTCGTCCTGCAGTGCCATATGGTCTCGTATATACCAAACTACTTGAAAGAGAAAAATACTTAGCCTTACTTAAATCAAAAGATAAGTATGATGCAAAGATGACCATATCTCGGACCATTGTTTTAGAATTGGACTGGTGGTGCAGAAATATTAAGAAATTTAATTTGATAAAACAGAATAAATTTATAGTTGAAATAAATACTGACGCTTCTACTACAGGATGGGGAGCAGTATGTGGTACTAACAAGGCATCAGGGTCATAGTCACAAGCAGAAAGGAAATATCATATAAATTATTTGGAACTTAAAGCTGTCTTATTAGGACTACAATGTTTCACAAAGGAATTTTTTAACTGTGAAATTTTATTAAGAGTGTACAATACTACCGCTGTATCATATATAAATAAAATGGGAGGAATTCAATTTCCTCACCTTAATAGCATTACCAGAGACATTTGGCAATGGTGTGAAGATAGAAACATCTGGATATTCGCTTCATATATTAATACAAAGGATAATGTGGAAGCGGATATTGAGTCGAGAAAAATAATGTTGAATGGGAACTCTCCTCCAAGGCTTTTAACAAAATAGTTCTTCAATTTGGTTTACCTGATATAGACTTATTTGCTTCTCGAATAAATAAAAAATGCCATAGATTTGTTTCATGGAAATGCGACCCGGAAGCTTATGCTATTGATGCGTTTACATTAAACTGGGGTAGTGCAATCTTTTATGCTTTCCCACCATTTTCCTTAGTGCTAAAATGCTTATACAAAATTAAGATAGATAAAGCAGTAGGGATTCTTGTTTTCCCATACTGGTCCTCTCAGCCGTGGTTTCCAATGATTCAGTCATTGTTAGTAGGAAATTTGATTATGTTTGAGCCAAATAAACATTTGTTGTCATCTCCTTCCAGAGAAAGTCACCCCCTCCATCAGCAACTTACCCTGGCTGCAGGCTTGCTATCAGCCAGGGATACTCCAGACGTGGAACCCCATCGTCAGAACTCAACCTTATGTTAAACTCTCTATCTGAAAATACTATGAAACAATATGATTTTTGCTTAAAGCTGTGGTGGAAATTTTGTAACAAGCATAATTTAGATACTTATCAAGCTTCAATTCCATTTGTTCTAAAATTTTTAAGTGAGTGTTTTGAGACTGGGTCATCATATGGTACATTGAACACCACCAGATCAGCTCTGTCTCTGATTATTGGACCAAGAATTGGATCAGATGACAGAATAAAACGCCTCATGAAAGGAGTATTCAGATCTAAACCACCTAAGCCGAAATACAACGTGACCTGGGACCCGGGACTGGTGTTGAATTTTTTATCCAATTTTGTTAATGATAATATTACACTTGACATATTGACAAGAAAACTTGTCACAATCCTAGCTTTAACATCTGGCCATAGAGTCCAGACTCTCTCCTTGATTAATATAAAGAACATTAACTTTACTGATGATGGAGTTCAAATATACATACCAGACTTAATAAAAACCTCAAAGAGAGGTAGTTTACAACCGATGTTATGCCTTAGGACGTTTAATTGTAAAAAAGAGATCTGTCCAGTCGCAACTATTAAAGCATATCTTGTAAGGACTGAATCCCTAAGAAATAATGAAAATAGATGGTAACCACTAAATGAAAAAAGTCTTTATTAGTTACCAACATTAATAAAAAACTTACAATTTAAAAAACAATAACTACTTAAGAATAATATTAACTACAAACTAAATCTTAAAAAATAAATTAGTAAAAGTAATATTAAAATATTAACTTAAATAAAACTAAACCTAAAAAAAAAACCCCTTGAAAGAGGCTACCCACCCAAACCGCCCCGATTGGTTCCCGACGCAAAGGTGCCCATCACGCTCGCAGCGTTTCCGCGCTGAATCGCGATGGACAGTCTTTGCTCCAGGAACGAACCGGAGCGGGGATCAAGGCCCCTTTCCCGCAGGCGTCGTCCCAATTCCCTAAGGAAGCTCTTGCCCTCTGCGCACCAGCAACCTGTAGTTTCTACAGCTAAGGGCACAAAAATGTACCCCGAAAGCGTTCTATATTTTTCCCTTTTTAAGGACGCCGCATGCTCAGCAGCAGCTGCCGCCGATCGCATGGTGCGGCTAAGGTGGGAGGCGGCAAAAGTACTGACGCATGTGGCGTCCCAAAGAAGGCACTTACCCCTTTCCCACGGCACCAGAGTCAAACCGTCAGGCCTCTTGCCATCAGAACGGCTGAGACCTGGCGGTTCCATCATACAAGGAACATTGGCGGAAACCAATGCTCTTCGTATGATGTCATTAAGAGCGTGGTGCCGTGGGAATCTTCCTGCGCATCGACAACAGCTCAGTGCATGGTGGCCGTTGCTCTCCACCATGGAACCGCAGATGCATAGGTGGGGTTGGCAGACATCGCAGCCAAGACGAAGAGCAACAGCAATCCGCACCGAGTCATTGTCGAGTAGTGTACCTAGGTTCGGCGAGGGAAGGGCGTACAACCAGGCTCCAGATTCTGGCTTCGAAACCGCTAGGAGTCTGGCTCTATCTGAACCTGCAGCGTTTTGTAAGAGGCAGTCAAAGAGCCGTTTAATACCAACCTCATCCCATGAGCGTTGGCGCTCTGGTTTTTCAGGTGTAGGCGCGCGAAGGTTAAGAGCTTTCCAGGCCAATAAAGCGTCGGAAGCATAGGGGATAGAAGCCTTGTCACCATTCCCAGATAACATTTTAGACACAAGGTCCACAACCCCCGATGCCGACGCTAAAAAGGCCGGAAGAGTCACGTCACCCGCGCGACGTATACCCAGTCCGCCATTGCGAATAGGCAAAGATGCCAACTCCCACTGATGAGGGTCTAAAGAGATATTTAAAACCAGTTCTACTGTCTCTCTTAGGGCGAGGTCGAAGGAGTGTATTCGTTCGGGGTATAACCAAGTAGGTACTGTACGTAGGAAGTATGTAATTCTGGGAACGGCAAAGCAGGCTCTCAGTAATGTAAGTGCTACATGTGCCGAGAGCCTACTGAGCCGTTCTCTTGCCAAAAGGAGAAGATGTTCTCTTTTCATAAAAGCTGAAGGAACGGCATCGGGAAAAATTGGAGAACCTAAAAGATTAAAATTTTGGGTGGACAGTTCTTTAAGGCCGGGAAGTAAAGAGTTGAAAGACAAGAAATATGATTTTGACTGGGCGCTACATGGAAAAAACTCACATTTGTTAGTATTTCCTTCGAGGCCCATGTCACTGAGAAGAGGGAGAAGAGTAACCAAATCTTGGCGTACTTCTTCTGGCTTACCTCCGAGAGTACCATCGTCCAAATACCAGACATTCAGTGAAGATTTAAGTCTAGATATAGCTTTTTGTATTGCAAGGCTGAAGATCAGGGGGCCAAGCGGATCCCCCTGCTGAGCCCCTACCTGGGAAAGAATCAGCGACTCATTGTAGAAAAGTTTAGAAGGAGAAGAGTAAACTTGGTAAAGGAAAGGGTAAAGTGATGGTACCTTCTGCCTAACTTCTGAAAGAAGGACATCCCGCTCTAAGGAGTTGAAAGCATTTTTAATGTCAAGCTTAATGACAACACAGTCAGCTTTATTTTGATCGAGCACGAAAGCTCGAGTGGCGTGAATTGCAGCTTCACAGCCGAGTTTTGTACCAAAACCAAGCTGAATCGGTTGTAAGTAGAGTGACATTTCATCACGAACGGCGCCGCAGCCTAACTTGGCAGTCAAGCGACGGAAGATGCTGCCAATAGCAATCGGCCTTATGCCTCCGTCCTTCTTTGCCAGCGCACAAAGAGAAGCTCCATATAAATATGGAGAAACGGTTGGATTCAATTGGCCACTAAGAAGGAAGTTGCATAATTTGGTTAAACATTCCAGCAGACGAGGCCCGTTATCGCCGGCAGACCCAGAAGTAAGCTCTTTCAGATGGGACGGGCGGATTCCATCCAAGCCCGCGGCAGAACTATTGTTAAAGGAACCAAGGGCTTGTGCAACTTCCTCTGGCTTGGTGGTCACGGCAGGAAAGGACTTATCCGGTTCAGGTGGAAACGTCAGCGGACGGGATGGGGCCGGGTGCTTTAATGATAAACTAGCAAGGGTTTCAGGGTTTGATGGCGCTACTCCGTCGTCAGACATAAGAACCCGAACTGCCCCTCTAAGGTCGCCCTCATAAACTTTCAACTCAATCGTTCTAAGAGTTGAGGGCGGTCTTAAAGCGGCTGTGTCAGCTTCGACGAAAAGGGAATCGACAGCACAGGAAGATTCAATATTCCGTTTGACTTTGGTCGTTAGATTGCCTGAACCGGATTTTTCCGGCGCCTTTAAAGCTGAGTAAGCAAAAGAAAGCAAAGTGAACCATTCTGACGTACTGTTATTAGTGATGCAAGTGTCGATCACGTCGTATAATTTCCCAGCCGCCAGGTTGCGTGCTCCCTTCGGAATGTGACGCATTACACGGACGGACTGTTTGAGAGTGGCAAGGTCGTCTAAACCTAAGCTGGCATTGTTGGCAGAGCAAGTTGGCTGGTGTGGCAGATCATTTGTAAGATGTGTAGAGCATTGCGGTAACGTACGGGGTACATTTTTGTGTATATGTCCTATATGAATCTTCAAGCCATGTTCTGAGAAAGTGCGCGAAGAGTTAGGGCAGTAGGGGCATAGTGATGTGCGGGACGAGGCCTGCATTTACTAAAATAAGTATACTAAATAACAAAATAAATTAACTACCTAGTAAAATAAAGTTATGTACATAACTTAAACAGTAATACTATAGGTAGAACTAACTACAAGATAGGGGTAAAAAAACAATATAAAGAAGGATTAGAAGAACGTAGATTAGCGACGGCGCAGGTACAAAGTAGTTGAATCAGGAAATAAATACTTATGCATAAAATAGAAACTAAAATTAGTAAAAAAACAAGCATAAGCAATCACTAGGTAAGTCGAAATCGAATGCACCGGAAACTAAGTCAGTAGCACATGCACTTATTTTACACTTTTACTATGTACGTAAAATTATTATTGCAGTTTTAGCATGGTTACAAGCACATATTATTTCTTGTAAACATTTTCTATTATGATTTCATATTTTCTTGGATTGACGTCGATTGAAAATAGATTGATACTTACTTATAAAAAACCTTATAGACGAGCAACTACGCAGTCTATAAGTCGCTGGATTAAGATTACTCTTAAAGATGCTGGAATTGACATAAATATGTTTACAGCACATAGCACTAGACACGCGTCTAGTTCAGCTGCATTAAGATCGGGAGTTAGTATAGAACAAATTTGTAAAACTGCAGGTTGGTCGCAGAGTTCGGCAACATTTGCCAGACACTACAATAGGCCTATAACTCAAGACTCGACACAGTTCAGTGTCGCTATATGTAATACTATTATGTGATTTGAATGTTAATTTTATGAAGCTAGATTTATTATTACTTAGCTGATTTCATTGTTGTTTTTCTTTTTGTTCTTAAGAAGTAAAATATATTTTATTCTATTCATTATACATTAAGGTTTATTATTAACAACCCATGCTTCAAATATCTACACGTTAAACGTCTCAGACTGGCAGCGGAGTATAATTATAAGATTAAACGAACTTACCTTAAGTGAAGTTCTATCTTAATTATACGAAGCTGCCAGTCTGAGACGTCACACCCAAAATCCCACCCACTAATACATAGTATTATCCCGGATTAGGGTTGTTAATTACCTCTATCTTTAAACGAAATGACGCCATTACAAAGTGTTGCTATACGAGAGAAATTTTGTTTTTTTTTTTTACTTTGAAAATATGTGACTTACGCTGTTGTCATACCGCGTTACTACACGTTAAACGTCTCAGACTGGCAGCTTCGTATAATTAAGATAGAACTTCACTTAAGGTAAGTTCGTTTAATCTTATAATTAAACGTCCTAAGGCATAACATCGGTTGTACCTAAAGTCTGGTATGTATATTTGAACTCCTTCATCGGTAAAGTTAATGTTCTTTATGTTAATCAAGGACAGAGTCTGGACTCTATGGCCTGACGTTAAAGCTAGGATTGTTACAAGTTTTCTTGTCAATATGTCAAGTGTAATGTTATCATTTACAACATTGAATAAAAAATTCAACACCAGTCCCGGGTCTCAGGTCACGTTGTATTTCGGCTTAGGTGGTTTGGATCTGAATACTCCTTTCATGAGGCGTTTTATTCTGTGATCTGATCCAATTCTTGGTCCAATAATCAGAGGCAGAGCCGATCTGGTGGTGTTCAATGTACCATATATTATGATGACCCAGTCTCAAAACACTCACTTAAAAATTTTAGAACAAATGGAATTGAAGCTTGATAAGTATCTAAATTATGCTTGTTACAAAATTTCCACCACAGCTTTAAGGAACAATCATATTGTTTTGTAGTATTTTCAGATAGAGAGTTTAACATAAGGTTGAGTGCTGACGGTGGGGTTCCACGTCTGGAGTATCCCTGGCTGATAGCAAGCCTGCAGCCAGGGTAAGTTCCTGATGGAGGGGGTGACTTTCTCTGGAAGGAGATGACAACAAATGTTTATTTGGCTCAAACATAACAAATTCCCTACTAACAATGACTGACTCATTGGAAGCCACAGCTAAGAGGGCCAATATGGGAAAACAAGAATCCCTACTGCTTTATCTATCTTAATTTTGTATAAGCATTTTACCACTAAGGAAAATGGTGAGAAAGCATAAAAGATTGCACTACTCCAGTTTAATGTAAACGCATCAATAGCATAAGCTTCCGGGTCACATTTCCATGAAACAAATCTATGGCATTTTTTATTTATTCGAGAAGCAAATAAGTCTATATCAGGTAAACCAAATTGATGAACTATTTTGTTAAAAGCGTTGGAAGAGAGTTCCCATTCAACATTATTTTTTCTCGACTCAATATCTGCTTCCAGATTATCCTTTGTTAGTACAGTCAAACTGTACATTAAACTCGCAAAGCATGCAGTATAGCTGCATTTTCGGTATGTTGTTTAGACACCATAGAGCACTATAAAACCACATTTTGCAAGCAAAAAAAAGTTGTGCTAGTTACGTAGTACGTGAAAATATGCGAAATTTAGGGTCATTTTTTAGTTTCTGATTTTTATTATAAAATCCTTACGTTTTTTGACATTATATGTTAGAAAGCGTTTAAAGATTAATAAATTTCCAACAAGTTGAGTTAACATGTATTACCGTAGGTCTCATAGTTTCAGAGATTCGAGACTTCTTAAAAGTACTCTTTTTTGTAAACTAGCGTTATTTTGAGTTTTGCTAACGTTTTCGGCTTAATATCGCCTCACCTAGTTATGCTACGACTAACATGCAATAATGACCTTATAGCGCACTTAATATTCTTTCGTTAAAGGGTAAAATCATGTCAGCAAACTTTGTAATTGAAAATAAAAACGCGTAATTCAAAAGGCAGTAGGCCCGCTATCTAAGTTTTTCATACAAATCGCAAGTCGTGTTGCAAAGCTGCAATTTTAGTATATTATATAGGCCCTATAAGAACGTACAAAAATGCATATTACAAGAAAAAACCAAAAAGGGGAATTTCGGCATAGGACGAAAAAAACTGAAAAAATATTGGACTTCTTTTACTTTTTGACGTTTAATTAAAAAACTATTATCTTTTTAATACTAATTGCTACAAAACTTAGAAAGGATATTAAATTTGAAAGGATTTGAGCTACCTTGCATTACTCTAAATTATATTGATTTAGAGATACGACATTTCAAATTGTGCCCTTCATTAAGTTAAGAAAATAAATGCATGTTTAGAAGCCTCGTATACCCCCAACTATAAGACTTGCAGTAATTGTTATCGGCTCGATTTGTTTCAAATTTAATATAGTTATTATCTACTATTAGGTACTTTTTTTCCTTAGCGCGAATGTTTTGCCAATATTTAGTGAATAGCTTTAACGTAACCTAAAATTTGTTTGTTTTGATAAAAGGGCACTTTTTGAAATGTCGTATCTCAAAATATATATAACTTACGGTGATACAACGTAGCTCAAATCCTTTCAAATTTAATGTTCTTTTTTAGTTTTAGAGCAATTAGTATCAAAAAGATAATAGATTTTTAGTTAAACGTCAAAAACTAAAAAAAGTCAGAATTTTTTTCTGGTTCTTACGTCGTATGCCCAAATTATTTTTTTGTTTTTCTTGTAATATGTATTTTCGTATATATTTATAAGGCCTTTATAATATACCAAAATTGCAGCTTTGCAACTCGACTTGCGATTTGTATGAAAACTTAAATAGCGGGCCTCCTGCCTTTTGAATTTCGCGTTTATACTTTAAACTACAAAGTTCACTGACCTGTAATTACCCTTAAATTAAAGAATATTAATTGCGCTATAAGGTCATTATTGCATATTTTTCATAGCATAATTAAGTGAGGCGATATTAAGCCGAAAACGTTAGCAAAACACAAAATTTTATCTAGTTTACAAAAAGGAGTACTTTTTAAAGTCTCGAATCTCTAAAACTATAAGACCTACGGTAATGCATGTTAGCTCAACTTGTTGGAAATGTATTAGTCTTTAAACGTTTAATAACATATGATATCAAAAAACGTAAGGTTTTTTTAAATAAAAATCAGAAACTAAAAAATGGCGTAAATTTCGCAGTTTTTCACGTACTACGCAGCTAGCACAACTTTTTTTTGCTTGCAAAATGTGGTTTTATACGGCCCTGTGGTGTCTAAATAACATACCAAAAATGCAGCGATACTTCTTGATTTGCGAGTTTAAATGATGTACGATTTGACCGTACTATGTATTAATATATGAAGCGAAAATCCAGATGTTTCTATCTTCACACCATTGCCAAATGTCTCTAGTAATGCTATTAAGGTGAGGAAATTGAATTCCTCCCATTTTATTTATATATGCTACCGCGGTAGTAGTGTCCACTCATAAAAAAAAATCACAGTTAAAAAATTCCTTTGTAAAACATTGTAGTCCTAATAAGACAGCTTTAAGTTCCAAATAATTTATATGACATTTCCTTTCTGCTTATGACCATGACCCTGATGCCTTGTTAGTACCACATACTGCTGCCCATCCTGTAGTAGAGGCGTCAGTATTTATTTCAACTATAAATTTATTCTGTTTTATCTTATCAAATTATTTTTTTTAATACATATTTCTGCACCACCAGTCCAATTTTAAAATAATAGTCTGATATATGGTAATTTTTGCATCATAATTATCTTTCGATTTAAGTAAGGCTAAGTAGTTTTTTCTTTCAAGGAGTTTGGTATATACAAAACCATATAGCACTGCAGGACAAATTGAATCCCATCAAAAACATTACATGTAAAAAGGTGCAAGTCTCGCAGCATAGCAGTTGTTACACCACAAAAAAATTATGAGATCAATTGTTTAACCAAGTCAATAATTCTGTAGTTACAACAAGGGGGTATCCATAAAACTCGATTTCTACTAACTTGCCTAACTTGAAACTGCATGTAGAAATACTCATTTTATTATAGGTATCAATAAAGAGTAAGCCAAATTAGCTTGAGATTACCAAGCGAATTAAGTTTGATGATCTACCACTACCTATCCATGGGAACATTTGTCTAGCAGCTTTGTCATAAATTGTTACCTTATAACAATGACTTAATTAACAACATCATAAAGTAACTGTATTAATATAAGATATCTGTATTTTTTGAATATAAAGAATGACTTGGCCATCGACCACATCTTACTGAATGTCTTTAGGGCATTGCTAAATTAGGGTTGTTTTAAGCTGTTGATTTTATTACTTACCTATGTACCGAGTGTTTTGAGGTCGTGGAGCAAAATAATGTACATAATTCGGAATTAATTCTGAGAGCGAGAGAAAGAGTGTTTTTCAAGAAATAGAAAATTTCGTTTGTTATAACATGGTCACCAGATATCCTATACACCGTTTGACAAAGGCATAATAGGATGACTATTAGATATATACTCTGACAACCAAATTATGTCAGTAGAAAAGCGTGCGAAATTCAAAATTAGTATGAAGAATAGTAGCAAGGGCGGACAGGCCAGTAGATTTTTTTTATTTCACGCGGTTTCCTATTGACACCGTTTGGTTTGAGTAAGTATATACATAAATGATTTAAGTAGTTTTAAGATAATATATTGATCAGAGATCTACCCTACATAATGTTGATAGGCTTCAGAGTCACGAAAAGTAGTTTTTGATCACGACTCACGACCCAACCCAAATCATCCCTGTGCGATGGCCAAGTCATTCTTTATATTAAAAAAATACAGATATCTTATATTAATACAGTTACTATAAGATGTTGTTAATTAAGTAATTGTTATAAGGTAACAATTTATGACAAAGCTGCTAGACAAATGTTCCCATGGATAGGTAGTGGTAGATCATCAAACTTAATTCGCTTGGTAATCTCAAGCTAATTTGGCTTACTCTTTATTGATACCTATAATAAAATGAGTATTTCTACATGCAGTTTCAAGTTAGGCAAGTTAGTAGAAATCGAGTTTTATGGATACCCCCTAGTTGTAACTACAGAATTATTGACTTGGTTAAACAATTGATCTCATAACTTTTTTGTGGTGTAACAACTGCTATGCTGCGAGACTTGCACCTTTTTACATGTAATGTTTTTGATGGGATCTCATCTCTTTTTGTAGGTATTCTTCTTTTTTTTCTTTTCGGGTACTACTTCTTGTACGTCAGCTACCATTTTTCTCATAGCTCACTGGGTTATGGGTTTTTTTCCGGGGCTTTTATGGAACAATTTCTGACAATTCTGGACGGTATTTGCGTCTTAGTCTATTATATTCTAATATTGCAGATTCCTGCGCTTTAATGCTACCGAAATCGATATTGACTAGACACAATAACAGTCGCTAACACGACAAAGAAGTAAAGATTTTTTTATTATTTTAACCCCAACGTATTATTTCGTTCATACGAAACACCTACGTTGAAATTACCTACACAACAATATCCAAATCTCTAGCAAATCAAATCCCTAAACAAATTCGTAATCCTTACAGACGTTGAAATAGACAAATAATTGCTTCAGTACGCACACGAGAATCGCAAATTAATTCTGAAACACGCAAATAGCCATCCATTACCTACGGCTACGGCGCACGGGCAACTGACTGTGCTGTGACTGTCACACGGTGGCGTTGGCGGTGCGCGTCTGCGCGGCACTACCCGCGTCTCACCCGCGCCATTTTAAAATACGACTGTATTATTAAAACGCCCAGTATTACATACCTACATTTATTACAAACCACAATTATTTTTTTTTTTAGTTTTTGATATTCTTGTTTATATAGGTATCTGATTTATTTTGTACTGGCATCATTTAAAAGTTACTTTTTGTTTAACAAGCACTGCGTACTCCCGACCCCGCGTTTGATTTCAAGTAATTTGAACTTTGTTGTACTACAAATACATTTCCAATTCGTTTGGCTAGGTTGTCCGTAGTCATATTTGATAATACATACCTAAGTGAATTTTGTGATGTTAATTTTATAGGTAGTAGGTACTTAATTATTAATTGTTGACTTCCGCATAAAAGCGTTAATGTAAATTGAACAGTGGAAATCCGAATAAGATGTTATTTTAAAATACAGCTTATTATAATAAACAATTTTACGGTCATCATCATCATCATATCAGCCGAAAGACGTCCACTGCTGAACATAGGCCTCCCCCAAAGATTGCCACAATGACCGGTCCTGCGCCACCCGCATCCAGCGGACTCCTGCGACCTTCACCAGGTCATCGGTCCACCTTGTGGGGGGCCTACCCACGCTACGCCTTCCGGTACGTGGCCGCCACTCAAGAACCTTCCCGCCCCAACGGCCATCGGTTCTACGCGCAATGTGCCCCGCCCACTGCCACTTCAGATTAGCGATTCGGAGAGCTATTTCGGCTACTTTAGTTCTGATGGTCTCATTTTTAATCCGATCACGCAGAGAGACTCCTAGCATAGCCCTCTCCATAGCCCTTTGGGTAACTTTGAGCCTTCTTATGAGGCCCATTGTAAGCGGCCACGTTTCAGTACCGTATGTCATCACTGGCAACACACACTGATTAAAGACTTTCGTCTTCAAACACTGCGGAATATTGGACGAAAATATGTGTCGTAGCTTCCCGAACGCTGCCCAACCGAGTCGGATTCGACGATTGACCTCTTTCTCGAAGTTGGACCTACCTAACTGGATAGTTTGTCCTAGGTATATGGGTCAATCACTTTTTTTATGTCACTCGTTGCCATGGTTACGTTCTCCTGGGTCACCCTTATTACGCACAGTTTAATGGCATTAAAAATGACAAAACTTTGAATTTTTTGGCAGTTATGGGGCCCTTCCAAGGTGGGTCACTCACTAATCATGATAGTAGACAATGTAGGACACTTTCCCCTAGCAAACTTCACCCAGGGGACAACAGTGTGATAGCTATCACACTGTTGTCCCCTGGGTGATGTGACAGAATAACAACATAAAAAAAGTGATTGACCCATATATATTCGTCTACAACTTCGAGTGTAAATTCTCCCATTATTACGGGAGTTGGTGCTACATGGGAATTCGACATGATTTTCGTCTTATCCATGTTCATCCTAAGACCAACTCGCTCGGAGGCTTTACTGAGGTCAACGAGCATAGTACTTAAGTCCTCCAAGGTCTCAGCCAAGACTACTATATCGTCAGCGAATCGAAGGTGAGTGAGGTACTCGCCGTTTATGTTGATACCCAGCCTTCTCCAGTCCAGAGTCTTAAAGACATCCTCCAGGGCAGCGGTAAACAGCTTAGGGGAGATGACATCTCCTTGCCTAACTTCCCGCTGCAGCAGAATAGGCTTCGAGCTCTGGTCTTGGAGTCGGACTGACATTGTGGCGTTCTCGTATAAACACTTCAACACCTCGATATAGCGGTAGTCGACTTGGCACCGTTGGAGAGACTGTAGTACTGCCCAGATTTCGATCGAATCGAAGGCTCTCGTAGTCCAGAGGGGTAGGTTATATTCTTCGGTCTTCTGTATAACCTGGCGAAGCGTATGGATGTGGTCTACGGTACTAAAGCCTCTTCGGAAACCGGCTTGTTCGGGAGGCTGGAAGTCATCAAGCCTGCGTGCAAGACTATTCGTAATGACTCTTGAAAACAGCTTATAGACATGGCTCAGAAGTGAGATGGGTCGGTAGTTCTTCAATAAAGCGTTGTCACCTTTTTTGAAGAACAGTACCACCACACCTCTGTTCCATGCCTTTGACGTTCTCCCTTCCAGTAAGACAGAATTGAACAACTTCTGAATGGCCGTTACCACCCGCCTTCAGAAGCTCAGCTGTAATTCCATCCTCCCCAGGCGCCTTGTTATTTTTGAGCTGTTCAAGAGCCATTCTAATCTCGCACAGGCTGATGTCCGGGACGTCTTCTGTATAGTGTCGGGTCAGTCTAGCTCTGAGGTCTTCTGCTAGATCAACTTCGGGTCTGCTAGTTGACGTGTACAGCTGTCCATGAAAACTCTCTATCTCACTCAGCAGCTCAGATCTGGATGTGACGATTCTACCATCCTCAGTCTTTAATTTGGCGAGCTGGCTTTGCCGAACAGACAGATCCCTTGCAAAAACTTTAGAGCCCTTGTTCCGCTCGATGGCTTCTTCTATACAGTTGGTACGGAATTGGCGCATATCGCGTTTGAGGGACTTAGAGATCTGTCTGTTGAGCTGCCGGTATAAAGTCGCATCAACTGAGGATTGTAGAACCAGTTCACTCCTTCTTTCCATTAGTTTCTGAGTGGAGTCTGACAGCTTTCTGGTCTTATTTGTCCGCTGGGCCTTAAAAAACTTAGACCCAGCGCTATAGACAGCTTCCACAACCCCGTCGTTGAATACGTCCACATCATCGCCTAGGCAATCGAAACGGTTTTGGAGTTCCAGCTGAAAGCTCTCGGGGTTTTGGAGATGAAGTGCAGGACGGAGCGTAGACTTCATCAGTCGCGAGCATTCTAGCTTAGGACATATATTCAACGTGCCTCTTACCAGGCGGTGATCGCTTCCGGTTTTAACCGTACTGATCACAGAAACATCGTTGAATGTATGTCTCTTCGTCGACATGATGAAGTCGATCTCGTTTTTACTTGCACCGTCGGGACTCATCCAAGTCCATTTTCTGTGCTCGCGTTTCTTAAAGAAGGAGTTCATCATGTAGAGTCCCTCCTTCTCCAAGAAACCAGCCAGCAGATGGCCCCGGTGGTTCCGACGTCAAACCCCAAATTGCCCCACCCTCAGCTCGTCACCATCTCTCTTGCCCAGTTTCGCGTTGAAGTCCCCCATAACAAACGGTGAAGTAGGTTCTGGAGCTATGCATGGCTTTTGAGATATCATCAAACATAGCCTCCACCTCGTCGTCGGAGTGTATCGAAGTCGGCGCGTACACCTGTATGACCTTCAGCGAGTATCTCTCAGATACTCTGAGTATAAGGTACGCCACCCTAGCCGACACACTCTCGATCTTCACCACGTTTACGTGGGACTTGTGGACGATGAACCCGACACCTCCCTGGGACTGTTGGTCGCCCTCCCGGAAATAGAGCAAGTTGCCGGACTTCAGGATTATCGTGTCCTCACCCTCTCTTCGGACTTCTGACAATCCCACAATGTCCCAACGCAACTTGCTCAATCCTTCCTCCAGTTCCACTAACTTTTCGTCGGTCCGCAGTGTACGCGTGTTGTACGTTGCCAGGCCGGGCCAAAGGTGGTAGCCGGATCTTTGCCGGAGATTCTTAGCACCCCTGACCCCGCTAGCACCCTGGCCCTATTTTACGGTAACGATTTGCGCAGTAGACGTCTTATGGCTGATATGATGATGATGATGACAGGGTGGAATGGAAATAGATTTTGGGTCAGGAGGGCCGCTACCAAATACAAAGAGGTGTCCGCCGTACGAGAGCCATGGAGTGCGGGGTTCCACAGGGATCAGTCTTGGGCCCTCTCCTGTGGAACCTCGGATACGACTGGGTGATCCGAGGAGTACAGCTTCCGCGCACGGTCACCCTGTGCTACGCCGATGACACACTGGTGGCCGTGAGGGGAAAGCAACTTGAGGACGTACTGAGAAGAGCAGAAGTCGCAACGGAACTAATTGTTAACCGTATAGGCCTCCTCGGACTCCGAGTTGCCCTGTCCAAAACGGAGGCTATGGTTCTCGGGGGACCGAGACGGAGAGACTGGAGGGCGAGGGCGGACACCCGGATCGAGGTGCAAGGAGAAGTCGTCGAGGTCGGGGCCCACATTAAATACTTGGGGCTCGTCCTAGACAGAAAGTGGAACTTTGAGGAGCACTTTACGAGACTAGCCCCCCGTCTCGTGGGTGCCGCCTCGGCACTGGGACGACTGCTGCCAAATCTGGGTGGCCCGAATGCACAGAGGTCACGGTAGTAGCTAAAATTCGAATAAATTGATGATCTACTTTGACTGCTTTTTTTAGCAAGGAGAGTAGTTTATACTACGTAGTTTTAGAAAACATAAAATATTTGGCATGTGTGGGAGTAAACATCTTTGGTATAAGCTTTCAAAGTTAACATACTGCATGACGCTCCAACACGTTATCTAAAAGTGCAATATTTACTCGTCGTTTTAAAATTGATTATGTACATGACTGTTTTAGTGTAAGCTATAATTATTTAAATGGAGGTACACAAGGGTATTTTCTATCGTTTTTAATAACATTTTATTATTTTCCCTGTCGCTTTATTATTATAATATTTATTTTACGCGAGCCATCAAAACAATCAATGACGATTTCGATTTGAGAAATATATCGAAGCTTTTAGTTTAGAAACCCTTCGAGTCCCTTAATGATTCATATGTCGTTTTGTAGCCTAGAAAGTGCTTTATCGTGAGCAAGTGATAATTCCACCGAAGATTGCCGAAGGTCTTGGCGGTAGCCTTTTTACGAAACTGAAATTTAAGGACAAATATGTGTACTTAATGATTTTTAAGAGCGAGGAGGGGGAAAATCAATTGCTCGTTCTCACGTAACTTGTTTTTAGGGTTCCGTAGTAAACTAGGAACCCTTATGGTTTCGCCATGTTCATCTGTCCGTCTTCCGCACCATAGCTCAATGGCCGTTACTACTATAGTGTGGGGTATCGTTGAATAGGTCTTTCAAAAAGAATAAGGGTCCCAAAATAAAGTCTTTTTACCCACAAAATTTCAAGAATAACAAGTAACACTGATTTGCTCATTAAATTTTTGCTGACATCCGATCTATACATAACTGGTTTACGAAATTTACCTCACAAAAAGTAGGAATCTTTATTTAAAGCTTCTATTTCGCTTTTTACAGATCAAATACAATCTTAATATAACATTACGTACTGTTTTTTAGACTTTTATTGCGACTTTTGAATTTTAAGCACTGTTCTTTGAACGCCTGACCACTGTGGAATGCTCCATGCAGGCGTCTGTACGCGGGGGTGGTAAGAAGCATGGCGCTGTACGGAGCCCCAATATGGGCCAGCAGCTAAACAGAACGCACGAAACGCCTGCTCCGTCGCCCGCAGAGGGTGGTGGCTCAGAGGATGGCGAGGGCGTACCGCACCACCTCTCACGCCGCTGTATGCCTCCTCGCCGGTACCCCACCTTGGGAGCTCGATGCAACGGTGCTAGCAGAGCGGTACCAATGGAAAGCGGAGGCGAGAAGAAGGGACGAGCCCCCTGACCCTGAAGAAGGCGAGAGGCTGACACGGGCTGCTGCGGAGCGCCTGCGCCAGCAATGGAGTGACGCTTTGGAACATAGCCGCTATGGCGTGAGAACCATAGGGGCTATTCTTCCAAAGCTGAATGAATGGATGGATAGGAAGAAAGGAGCCCTAACATTCAGGCTCACACAAATAATGTCTGGACACGGGTGCTTCGGACACTATTTGAAAATGATCGGAAGAGAGCCTGGCCCCGAATGCCTGGAGTGTGGAGCGGCGGATGACACGGCCCAGCACACGCTGGAAGTGTGCAGCCGCTGGGATGTGCAGAGGGCGGCTCTCGTAGCCGTGACAGGTGTAGTGGATCTCTCGCTGAACACTATCGTGGCATCGATGCTGAGCAGTGAGAGAAACTGGGCAGCGGTGGCCTCCTTTTGTGAACAAGTCATGTCACAAAAGGAGGCGGCGGAGAGGGCGCGCGAAGCAGCTGCTGACGCGCCGCCTTGTCGACGCAGGCGGCAGGGTCGAAGGCGGAGAGCATTCGTCCGCATCGACCCCTAGTGTGGCCAGCGGGTACGGGACCCGCATTGCACGGCCCCACCACGTTGTCGGAGGGCAAAGGTCAAGCGTTCTGACCTCATGGGCATGGGCATCACCCCCCCTTCTCGCTATGAGAAGGGCCCAGGAATGCGAGCCCCACACACCCCCCCATATTCCCGTATCTTGGGGGGACGGTGCGTAAAAGCATTACCACTCCGTCAAAAAAAAAAAAAAAAAAAAACTCTTTGTTCCAACCCGCTTCATTCCGCCATATAAACTTATTTGCAACAACAGCATAATTTTGTATTAGCATGTATTTGTATGGGATTACAAACTTATTTGAGTAGTTTGCATAACTTTAAAATCTGGCAGAAATTTACAATTTTCAGATTTTTGGTGTAATAGGTAGGCTATAAACTACTTATGTTTCAAATTTTGAGCTCCTAGGCCATCTAGAAATACCTTAGATTATTGATGATCGGTGAGTCAGTGAGTGACAAAACTAAGGAACTTTGACATGCGGTAATTTTTAAACTACAAGTTGTAATTGAAATCAAACAAAATTATTATGTAACTCATGTTATTGCCTACACGTCGCAGAAAATTCAGACTTCTAGCTGTAACCAGCGCGAAATTACAGACGGTTGAAAATGGCCTGAACGGCTTCGAGAAAAGGATGGTACGGCCGTGCCTTTTTTTTGCTCGACTTGGCGGGGGCACTGCCGTGCCCCCAGATTTAATAAAGCCAATAAGTGAGTAAATTTTCTAATTTTACAAGTTTGTTTTTGTTGAAAAGATTTTATTTCAGCTAATATTGATATTTGTTTCAGTTCGGGAACTGCCAATGACACATTCATGGAATTTAAATGAAAACCTAGGTATTTGCATTACTGACTCGGTGTGAGAACACTCTTTTCAAAATTTATGACTAACCCCAAATCTTGTAATAATTTACATGTAAATTCAACATCTTTTCTACATTTTTCTATAGATTTATTGAGATAAAGACTGTCATCTAAATATGAAGTCATTATTATATTTTCTTGTCTTAAATAGGTTATTACTGGTTTTAGAAGTTTAGTAAACACATAGGGAGCAGTATATAAACCATAAGGGAGAGCATTAAATTGGCACGATTGACGATCAAATGAAAATCTCAGATACTTTTTACTGTTTTCTGCAATTGGTAAGGAAAAATAAGCCTCTTTTAAGTCAACTGATGCCATATAACAATTTTCTGTCATAAATTTAGAAGCTGTTCGGCACATCTTCTAATTTGAAATGTATTGGGTCAATATACTTGTTCAGTTTCTTGAGATTTGAAATGAACCTATATGATCCATTTGGTTTTGGTACCAGAAATATTGGGGAGATAAATTGGTCTGGGCAGGCTGAACATTTTGAGATTGCACCTGTGCACGACGCACCTATTTTTATCAGAAACCTTTTTGGAATACTTTTTTATCTCTTTATAGTATTTTGTATTTTTTGAAACCTATTGTTTTGTAATTTATTTTTTGTCATTCTGCTTTCAAGATTCGTGTAATAAACATGTAATGAACCAGCACCAAGTTTTTCTTTGATCAGTAATATCTGGTCCTTTTCGGATCTCAAAAGTTTGTTTATTGTATAAGTGAAGCAGTTCTGAAGAATGGTAGTTACTCGGTCGGTAACCGCTAAAGGCGGAGAAGGTAGATCCGCTGCGGAGGAGGCCGGGCCGTCGAACGTGCCCCTAGCCTCTTGTGTCGACTCGACAACCGCAGCACCGGCGCCTTCCCAGTCCCGTAAGTCAAGTATTTCGTCCCGTTCTTCAGTTGTATTGGCTAAAAAGTTAGCGGCAGAGGCGCAGCACGCCCGCCGTCTTGCCGATTTAGAGGCAGAAAAAATACGCCGCGCTGCAGCTGATCAACTCGCGGATTTAGAACGCGCGACTGCCGATCTAGAGCTGAAAGCTGAAATCGCCGCCATTGAGGCAGACGCGAGCCGGCACAGCTCTGCGAGCAGCAGTCATAATATAGTCGTAAACCAATGGCTACGTCAATCCGAAGCGGCTTTTTATCCTAAAGAACCTTTTGAATGTGTGAATGATTCCAGGAATTTTGAAAATAAACGTCCTGTTATTCGTGTCGCGTCCCTTGCACGCACTGCGATATCATATATATCATATATTTATTCAATCACAATAATTATTGTATATGAAAACAAGACAAACTTAACCTAAAATAATAATAATTAAAACAACAATTTACAAAAGAATACGATTACTAAAAACAAATTTCATTTAACTGCTGTCAATATTACATAAAACAAAAATTAAAAAGTCAATTGAGTGAGAAGTCATTGATTACAAAAATTATAAAACAAACAAATCTAGGCAATAGGATAAATTATTAATTGATATAGCATTTAGTAGCATAAAAAAAAAATGTTATTATAATAAAGATACAAAACTACACATACAAAAAAAATAATAATAATAAGGAAATTAAAATGAATGTCAAAAATAGGTATTAATATTTGCCTTCGTACTCAGTTATAGAATAAAATTCCTTTTGCAAAAGAAACTGTTTGAGCTTGAGCTTGAATGTACCTACGTTCAAAATGGATTTCAATTCTAACGGTAACTTGTTGAACAAATGAACTGCCTGACAGCGTGCCTTACGATCTTTAATCTGGGTACTATTTTCACTGGGATATCTTTTCTTCTTGTTGATAATCGCAGTTCCCTTTCTTCTCGACTTTCAAATTCAAAAAGGTGTTTCACGAAATCAGTCAGCACTACCAGAATGTACAAACAAGGCACAGTCAAAATCTCAAGCTGTATAAAATGAGCTCTGCAAGATTCTTGTTGCGGGATCCGCAGCATTGTCCTGACAGCTCTTTTTTGCATTATGAAGGCAGCTTCAGTGTTATACTTATAACTGTTTCCCCATAATGCTATGATAGTGCGCCATGGCTGTCGTGCTGCGACTTCAGAGGTCCCTCTCGTGCCTGAAGCGGCACCTGCGCTTCCAGCGGGCCTCACGGTGCCTCCGGCGCCCATCGGGCCGTGCGCGCCCATCGCGCCATCCGCGCCTATCGCGCCGCCCGCGCCTTTCGCGCCGCCCGCGCCTTTCGCGCCGCCCACGCCTATCGCGCCGACCGCGCCTATCGCGCCGCCCGCGCCCATCGTGCCGCCTGCGGCCCTCTCGCTTCGTGAGAGCTCTGAAATTCCACAGCTAGTGAAGAGTCTAGGAGTTTTAGTAGATAGTGTTAATAAAGGAATTAATAATGCCATTAACCGTGTCCCTTTACCCCGTTTTGACGGCAAATCCTATTTAGATTGGTTGAGTCTCAAGAAAGCCTTTGAAAATACTCAAGGCTCCTACTCCGCCACGAACAATATGTCAAGATTGAACACCGCGCTGACTGGTGCGGCCCGCGAAGCTGTGGCTGCGCTGCTGGTGTCCGCACGAGACCCCGGCGTCGTGGTGCGCGCCCTAGACGCGCGTTTCGGCCGGCCCGAGGTAGTGGTCGCGCATGAAATAGCGGTGGTGCGCGCGCTGTCGCGTGTGTATGGTGAAGGTAAGGACTTAGCTATCTTTGCCAGTCGGGTGCGCAACTGTGTGGAAGTAATACGGCTATTAGATCATACGGAATATCTTGCTTCTCCGGAGTTATTTCAGGCTCTTATTACTAAGATTTCTCCACTGTTGCGAGCCAAATGGCTAGATTATGCCGATCGTTTCGAGCCTGCCGGTCTAACAAAGTTGGAAAGCCTAGCAGAGTTCCTAGCTCACGAAGTTGACTTACAGTCTCGTTTCGGTTTAATGCCTGAGCAGTCTACTGCGTCGCACGCGATAGACAGTAGGCGGCCCAAGGATAGTGTACACGTTGCCGCAGATAACCAATCTACCATTCCCAGTTCATCCTCACGAAATTCACCCTCAATTCGGTTGAAATCAACTGACTCCGCAATTATGAGCCTTCGCCGCTTCATAGCCACAAGAGGCACTCCGTCCGAGCTGTGGTCTGACAATGGTACAGCGTTTGTTGGTAGCCACCGCGAACTACAGCGCTTATACGCCGAAGCTACGTCAGAGTTCGCAGCGACGGAACGAATCAACTGGAGGTTCATTCCACCAGGCGCTCCGTTTATGGGTGGCTCATGGGAAAGGTTGGTCAAGAGTGTCAAGACGGCGCTGAAAGTAACGCTGACTGAGCGAGCCCCTACCGATGAAGTTCTACGCACACTCCTGGCGGAAGCGGAATCCCTGATCAACTGTCGGCCCTTGACACATGTTGCCGTAGATCTTCAAAGTGATCAATCGCTGACGCCCATGCATTTTCTACTGGGTTCATCATCAGGAAGATCCATACCGGCGACGTTGTCGGACTCTGACCTCATCTCACGCTCCAGCTGGCGTAAGGCCGTACGCTTGGCCGATCATTTCTGGCGACGTTGGCTGCGCGAGTACCTCCCAACTCTAATACCAAGACGCGGTCGAGGAGAGGTTCCGCAGATTGCAGTTGGTGACCTAGTTCTGATTGCAGATGGCAACACACCAAGAGGTTCCTGGCCCCGTGAACGTATTACAGCAGTTTTTCCAGGCCCTGATGGTATCGTGAGAGTGGCAGACGTGCGCACCCTGGCCGGGGTATTCAGACGACCCCTCCGTAAGCTGGTGAAGCTCCAGCTTTAACAAAAAAGGGAGGAAATGTGCACGACGCACCTATTTTTATCAGAAACCTTTTTGGAATACTTTTTTATCTCTTTATAGTATTTTGTATTTTTTGAAACCTATTGTTTTGTAATTTATTTTTTGTCATTCTGCCTTCAAGATTCGTGTAATAAACATGTAACGAACCAGCACCAAGTTTTTCTTTGATCAGTAATAGCACCTAAGGACACAAGATTCTTAATTTCCTTACTAATAGTAATTTTGTCTTTCTTTTGACAGGATTGTGGTTCTGAATTATATGAAGGCGGCTTGTGGGAGAAAAGGTATTTCATATTCCTGTATCCACTGTAAACTGTGGTTGTTGATGTGGTGGTGGGCCTTTGCAGTTTACCTGCTGCTTTTTGGTATTTGAACCTGGTCGGTTGGCTGGCTGACTGGGTGCAGTTTTTATTTGGGCTTGCGGTTTTTACTTCGTACAGCTTCTTGTAGTCTTATTAGCACCAGCAAGTGCAAAATACTTCCTCGATGATGAGTCCTGATGATGCACCTCAGCTGCAATTTTTGCTGCATCGTTAAAGTTAGAATTTTACTATTAATATTGCCTTTTAATAGGGTTGTGAGGGATTTTCCAAGACATACCATTAATTTCCCAATCAAGTTTTGACGGATTAATATTCGTTTATCTCTTTTCTGTGAGATATCTGAGAGTGAAGCTGATATCTCCGGGTTCATGAGAGGTGCTTCAGCCCTTGGGAAATTCTCTGGTGTAGGATATTTTTTGAGAATAGCTTCCTTGGAATCCTTTGTTTGCCCTTCTGTCATAATTTTCGACCAGCGTTGTGCTAATTCCGGTCTAATAGGATCTCCTATTTCTGTTGTGTCTGCACCATCATCACCAAGAGCAAGCAGGAACTCTTCTGGTATCTGGTCCACATCTGTAAGTATATGCCATGGATGAAGGTAATACATAATGATTTGTCTACTCTCTATGTATTAGCGCATCAATAGATAGGAGCCAATTATAGACTCAAGTTAGTGAGGCTTTGTTTATCCTTAACATGATAACTCTAGCCTTAGATAATTGGGCACTGTCAAACCTCAAAATGAAAGCGCTGGCCCTGAAGGTACAAATAAAGATGATGTATCTTGCCTTATATAGTTGGGCACTGTCAAACCTCAAAGTGAAAGCGCTGGCCCTTAAGTACAATACAGGTTAATGACCTGAAAAGTATTTGATCCACTTTTTGTTGTTCCATATAGGCAACATGTCATATAGACATGTATATAACCCAGGCGTTTAAAGTCACAAAAATCAACTATTTATTGTTTTTACACACCTGGAGCCGAGTCCTCGTCCAGAGTCTTGTGTAGGTAATTTTTGTAATTTCTTCTCCAGTCTTCTTATTTTCTTTTTGATGTATTCTTCATCATGTCCTTTTCTTTTCCTTTTCCCCATTTCAACGTAAATCAGGAAAAAAACGGTTACACTAACTGATAATGTCCTTAACTTGCCAACCGCCGAAAAGAAAGAGGAAGAAGACGCTTTTCTTTTGAATGTAGAAAATAACGGCTCATTTTAAAAATAAAATTGAATGAATGTCAAAATATTTTTAGATATCTATGTCCGGAAGCCGGAAATGCATTCATTTTCAAGGTTACTTGGATGGTCTATTTGTTTGTTTACACAATTTATAGGTTAGTTTGGTAAATGACCGATATTTTAACTGGTAGAATATACACCGTATTATCCCGAATACAAGATTTCAGTAGATAACTTTGTTATCTCAATAATATTCATTGTACATACCTCAATGCATTTCACCGAAGATTTAACAACAAACCTTGGTTCACCTCTTTGGCGGTACTTTATATTTCACGATATAAGATGATTTCCTATATAAAACATTCACCACGCCCACTGTTATTTCACTCACGGTGATATAAAACATATCAGAATAGTAAAGACACAAAAATAACATTGTTTAGGATATAAATAAACGAGAGAGCTCAATGACTACGCTGTCACATAAAACGTAATGACGCCATTACAAAGTGTTGCCATACGAGAGAAACTTTGTTTTTTTTTTACTTTGAAAATATGTGACTTACGCTGTTGTCATATCGCGTTACTACACGTTAAACGTCTCAGACTGGCAGCGGAGTATAATTATATCCTAACGGCAGGTAAACGTAATTTTTAACGCAGGTTTTTTGAGCCAGGACCGCCCATGTGATCCACCGATGGGCCTAACGATGATTGAACTCCAAGGCAGTACAAGGGAACTCGGATTTGGTTTGACATCGATTAATGTTAAGTTAGCTTTTTAGTACTATTATGGTATGCAGTTAGGTTCCGTGTCATAAGATAGGCCTGATGATGAACTTCGAGGAAGTGCAAGGGAACTTGGAGTTGGTTTGAAATAGTGATATGTTGTGTTGGCATTTTAGGATCCTTTGGGTCCAGTACCAAAAGGTAGACCTGATGATGAACTCGGAGGAAGTGTGAGGGAACTTGGAGTTGGTTTGAGATAATAATATGTTGTGTTCGCTTTTCTGGATCCTCTTGAAACTTTACTAAAATTGCATGAAAACTTTTCGAAAATTACTTTAAAAATAGGCAGCAATCAACAATGATTGTTCATTACAATAAAAAACAGAAAATCTTGGACTCGACTCAATCAGCCTTTAAAGCTACAAATGTCGGCGTTCCGCAGGGGAGTGTCCTGGGCCCTCTCTTGTTCTTGATATACTTAAATGAGCTTCCAAAAGTAGTTTATGATCATTGTGTTCCGTTTGCAGATGATGCAACAATACTGTTCTCAGGTGAAAAAACGAACGTTGCCTATATGGAACAAACCATCAATGAAAGCTTCAATAAGATCGTTCGCTGGCTCAAAACTTTGAATCTACAAGTTAACCTAACAAAAACCAAAATTATTAGTTTCAGAAACTATAAAACACTTCCCTTAAATACAACAATAGTAATAAATGGAAATTTTTCTGAAAAAGTAAATAGTACCTATTTCGTTTTTAGGTGTAACAATTGACACCTTTTTAAACTGGAAGTCTCATATCACTAAAGTAAATAAAAGTAATAAAAATGCGATCCTTTCAGGAACCTGCTCTGAAGAAGTGAAATTCCTACTATGGAAATGTGTTTCCGTTGCTTACCTACAGTACATTTGTTCTACAAAAACGATGCTTACGTACAATATATCGCATGCCTACCGAACAATACCTGCGATGTGTATTCAGGCAAAAGCGGATCCTGACTCTCACCGCGATTTATATTCTGGAACTTTGTACATTTGTAAAGAGGAATTCCAACTACTTCACGAAAAAGTCCTCACAAAGAGATAACGTACGAGAACAATATAAGTACAATCTGGTTTGTCCAAAATCAAATAACTCAATGTACTACAGAAGTGCATTTAATACCGAAATACGTGTGTTCAATGCCCTACCTGTAGAAATTAAAATACTAGCGGGAAATCATTTTAGAATTAATTAAAAAGTTGGTCGACTGAAAATGTGTTTTATACTAAATGAGTTTTTTGTAAGATAGAATTAAGGATTGTATTGTATGCCCGTAACGGGTTACTAATTATCACAATGTATACCATCTTTTGTACACAGGTTACAATAAATTAATACTTTACTTTACTTTACTTGATGACCAATTGGGTTCACTGCCTCAAGATGGACCACATGATAAACTCGAAAAAAGTGTGAAGGAACTCGGAGTTTATTTGGTATAATAATATTATGTTGTGTTGGCTTTTTAGGATCCTCTTGATGAGCAGTTGGATCCAGTACCAAAAGATAGACCTGATGATGAACTCAGAGGACGTACAAGGGAACTTGGAGTTGGTTTGAGATAGTGATATGTTGTGTTGGCATTTTACGATCCGCTTGGTGAGCCCAATTGCTCACAGTACAGTTTTAGACTATGCATTGTTATTGATAACTACTATTTGTAATTTCTCGAAATTATTTAACCAGAACCGGTTGTATAAATTAGGGTAATATACGTGCCTCATCCCTATGCAACAGCGCGACTGCCCGTCGTCCTTGAAACGACCAATCGTAGCGCGCAAACACCTTCCCCGCTCGCTCCTCGAGAGTCAAGAAACAAGGTGAAACCGTCCGAGCGACGTCGGGGAGTCGGCGTCACCACTTGGATGCTCAAACTTTAAACCCGCTTCGCCCGCGTACTAATATCTATTCACTGCATGTTAATGTTTTCCCGCGATTATCTCGCGTTTGCCTTAACCGATTTAAGTGTGGCGGATGGTGCTTTTAAAAAGAGTACTGTAGTGTCAAATCATACTTTTGTCTCTTTCACTTTACGTGTGACGTCATAGAAGTGCCATTAGTTAAGTTAAGTTGCTTCCGGCTTTTTATCCATATTTGCCGTTTTGTATTTATGATTGACTTAAAAGAGGTTGTTATCAACTTTAATGACTGACCACTTACAAATTTATAAATGATAATGGAACTTTATTTCTTGCTGTGTAGAGTAAGGATAAGAGTAAGTTAAAATTTCAATGACAAATGTTCAATAATTCGCTTATTAATTATTTTAATTAGGAGGCTATCAAATAATTCTGTATCTGTCAAGTAAAAACGCGCATAGCATTTTGACATTGTATCTGGCCTATACTCCAATGTAGGCGTCATTAGAGTGCTGACAGAGACACTAATTTGCGGATTTCGAAGTTCGCGGTAGGGCCCTGTACCAAAATTTGTTACATCCACATAAGTACGTAAAATTTATAAAATGTATTGTGTATTTTGGCGTGATTTCTGTATAAAACGAAGTTTTTCTATTCTTAATTCATGTTTCACAAACTAATATTCGATAGGAAGTAAATGCGCTTGTATTTATTTAGTGATAGTGCGTACTCTATTAGTCTAGGGCGTTTGTTTATTGCATGAAAAGATGTAGAGCCATTTTAAATGGTTGGTTTTGTTTGGCTCATTGTGTTTATTGCTTGGTCCTTTTGAGCATTTTAAAAGTTTAATGCAGCGAAATAAAATGGATTCACATACATTTATTTTATTCCTAGGAGTAAAATGACCAGAGCTTTAACTTTTATTTTTGAAAAGAACAAAATGAGGTACTATTTAGTTATAATGTACTTGACATCTTATCTATCAAACAAAAGTCAGGAATATCGGTATTAAATAGAGGTATTAATATTGTTAATAGTGAATATATTATTATAGTCAAAAAGACAAAAGCAGGTATTGTTTTTTTAGCGGTAATCGTTTGACAGTTCTAATAGAGGTATTCAATAAAACCGGTTGTGCAATCCCTGATTTCTACCATGCATTATACTTGGCATTTGTGGACTACACCAAGGCTTTCGAAAGCTGTTACTGTTGGAGTATGAACGCCAGCCCCTGATATTTTCTACTGAGCAAACTATCCCACATGCTACTTATTGCTCGTAACGTTATCTGTGCCGCTCCCCCCTGCTATAACCTCCCGCGTCACTGTTACATATTGTTATCTTTCTTTGTATTTATAATATAATTATTAAAGTAATCCAAGTTTGTGTTTGTTATGTCAGCATTATTCAACAATCTCACCATGCTATGTGTCACTTATGTCAGTTTAATAAAAGCCATATAAAATAACAGTACAGCCGACGTTAAGCTTCAGTCATCCGGTCCGTCGTTCAAGATACAGAGAAGTGTCAAGCAGGGAGACCCGTTATCTCCAAAACTATTCACCAGCACCCTGGAAGAAATTTTCAAAGGCCTACCAAATTTGTGAGAGGCTAGAGTAATGGTCATGGGTGACAGGAAGTTGTCAAACCTCCGTTTCGCCGATGACATAGTTCTCTTTGCCTCTTCTGTTGTAGAACTCCAGCAAAATAATGCTCCAACATCAATCGTATAACATTATATAGCCGAGTAAAAAATATAGGCTTAAAACAAACATAAAGAACATACCTTGTAGTTTCGATGAATCCATGTTGATAGTCTTGAGCAAAATGATTAGCTGTTTTAGCTCACTAAATCGTTAGTTAAACGCGGGTGCCATGTTTTTGAAGCTTGTGCGATTGCCGCCATGGCCGTTGATCAAATGAAAGATGTAGTGAAAATGGCGGAACGCGTGAACGAACGAACGAATGGAAGGGAATTATAAATTGACTTACTATTAATAAAAATGTAATAAATATGTAATAATAAATGTGTAATTTGAATTTTAATAATTTTAAAAATAATTTTGGGCTATTGTTTATATAAATTGGATAGTTTCTTGTCAAATTTCTGCATACCAGAAAGGAAACAAAATGTATAATTAATGAATTGAAATCCTTAATGATTAATGATAATAGTAATGTCATATAATTACCAATTTAAAGTAAATGTATTAATTTTAATGATAAATATAGGTAGTTTGTATTTCTGTACATAATTTGCATGTCGGATGACGACAGGATACCTGCTTCCGAAACCGTGTTGTACCTACTATCTGTACTTGTATATCTGTGTGTCCTTAGCAAATAAAATATCTTATCTTATCTTATCTTATCAAGACCTGAGCAATGCAAGTCTTCAAGTTGGACTTCAGATAAACTGTGCCAAGACTCAGGTGATGACCAATAGCACGAAACGTAGGGTTGAGGTAGACGGGCAGATCATACACTATGTTGACTGGTATATTTACTTGGGCCAGGTAGTCTCTTTCAGCAACAGGCAAGACAAAAAAGTCGAACGCCGTGTCTAAAACGCTTGGAAGAGCTACTGGTCCATGAAAGAGCTAATGAAGGGTAACCTTCCATTCTCACTTAAGCGAAAGCTCGTTGACATAATATGTATTCTGCCTATCCTAAGTTCCTAACCTACGGTGCCCAAACATGGTCACTCACTGAGACTCAGAAGTCCAAATTGAAGATCTGCCAGCGGGCAATAGAGCGCAGTATTCTAGGTCGTTGTCAGGAGGATCGATCGGACTCGGAACACCACACTGCGCTCAAAGATGCGCATTGATGACGTTGGTAAAAAAACTGCTAGGCTCAAGTGGGATTGGGCTGGCCACGTCTGCCGCATGCATCCGGATAGGTGGGCTACCGGAGCCACCAAGTAAATGCCGCAAAATAGACGCGGACGAGGCAGACCCAAACGGAGATGGTAGGACGACCTGGATGCCTTTCTTAACAACTGGCCGGAGGAAGCACACACTCGGGAGTCATGGTGTTTGAGGGGAGAAGCCTTTGCCCAGCAGTGGGACACAAATATAGGCTGAATTATATATATATTATAAAAATATATATATTTTTTTTTAATTTGGTCACAAGTCGATGTAATAATAGTCCGTACTTGCCGATAAAGGTACGAACATTTTAGCTGGCTGGTTACATTTCTACAATAAACACAAGCGTTCTGAAAAGCTTTGGGTGCTTCTGTCACTTTCAGACTTACCTTACGGTTGAGATACAAATACTTCGTCGCACGTTATAGACTTTTACTGAAAGTCTATCTAGATAACATGCGAGTTGGTAATGCAATGTTCAAAATTTTTTGCAACTTCATTATTTATTATTTATTCGTTAGGTAATATAAAATTGCCTACCCTAACTAAAAAATCCTATGCACGTCGTAAAAAGACTACTGATTAAATAATAAGACATTTCGATATTTTGTACCTATCATTTTTATGGCAGTTCCGATATATGTTCGGACGGTGGCGGTATTTGTAGGGCGAGGCAAGGCAATGGTATACCATTGCCTTGCCTCGCCCTAAAAAAACCTGTAGATTCACCAGGAATATCGGTCACTTCAGTTCTGCAGATCGTAAATTCGTGCTGTGGGGTAATTAAAAAAAAGAGCTTGAAAAAATGGATTTCGAAGAGGTTCGGAAGAATACTGAAATCGTAATAATCGTACTAAAATACTGTGTTTATGTATTTTTTATAAATAATTAACAATGACGTGGTAGTTGTAATATCTTCATGGGATTTTGATTATAATTCCAAAGTATCTTGGGCGTTTATGTACTACATTTGTGTACAAAGTTCATGAAGAAGATTTATAACGCAACAATTATAATTTATAATTAGTACACATACCTACAGTGTACAGTATACGACTATAATATGTTATATGGTCGCACCATTTTACGTGACAGTTACTTGATAATAGAGAAGCCTTTTGTGTAATACACAAATTTATATAATTACCAATATGATCCAGCTCTGTTGCACAAATATGCTTCTTTGTTTTGCGTGCCGCTCACGAAATGTATTAATGGAACCATGGTCGCCCACACTGCCAAATCGAAGACGCTGGGTATGGGGTGCGAGGCGTTCACGTTTTCAGGCATTACGTACTGAAAACATTAAATATTTTAATACTAAAAATAAAACAGCCTTTAAAAATTACGCTGCAACTAAAAAGTAAAACATTTTTGTTACCTACATCTATCTACAGGATGCTTGCGAGCATTCCAAAAGATTTTAATGCTGAATTCGTGACCATATTTAGAGTCTTTAATGTTATAAAATTTCCTGGATTCGGATGAGATAATCAACCTTTTTTGAAATAAGTTTTTAGACGTAACTCGTCATATAACTTCTTTTTGATTACAATGATACCACAATGTGTTTTTATATTACCACACCTTTTGTCTGGCAATCAAAACATAAAAATAGACTTGACGAAATAACCTGTCCCTAAGAATAATTTAAATAGCCCATTTGGTGTCCCACTGCTGGGCAAAAGCCTCCCCTCTCTTCCTCCAAATGTCCCCATCCATGGCCAGTTCCCTCCACTTCCAATACGTCGGATACATTCGGCAGACGTGCCCCGCCCATTTGGATATATTAGTCATTTTCGACAACTTTTACGATGGGACCAAATATGGAAACTCAAGAAGAAAATTACACTTCATTGTTGTTCCATAGAAATGGGCTAAAATAATAATTATGTAGACGAAAATGTAGGGAAGCGTCGTTTTCTTCTTGAGTTTGTTACGGGTCACTATATAAAGATCACTGAGTACATAAACACTATTTAATATAATAAAATAAACTAATACTAATAATTAAACTAAGAGAGGGTGCCAGGAAGGTTTTCTTGTCAGATGGTCGACTCGGTACCTACACTTCCAACCGCTGCCAAGTGAGTATGATAGTTCAATCGAGTAACACGATTCGTGTTTAATTTTATAGCCACCAACCAAAAGGGCATGTCCTTAGGCTAAAACAAAATTGGTTTGCGTTACTATTTTGTAGCAATAAAATAAGGTTAGTTAACGCCCAATACAATTAACATTTAAATATTTCCTTATAGCTAAAAACTTACCCCTTGATGTCTTGCTTCTGGCTCACACAATAAAACTAAAATAATAGTGAACTTCTCCAGAAGTTTTGTCCGTAATTTCTAAGCACAGTTAATTTCGATATTCAATTCACAACCAGTTGATGTCTATATATCTTAGAGGATTTAGTATGGAGTCGGTGTCGCTAGAAATTTCCTAAGAAAACATTCTGCCAATTTCCGAGGGGGACGAGGTAGCACACATGTAAACGATCTAACTACAAATGCATTTCTTCTTCTCGTTACTACTCACGCACAGTTAAACAATACCACAACACTAAGTTAAATTATCACACTAATACAGTAAAATTTATATGCGGACACAATTTCAAACTATCGACGTAGGTGTAATCGAACCGATTAATATGGCTTTCAAGTGTCTGAAGATTATCGTATCGATATATTTTTCTAAACGTCATAGATTGACGTGGACCTTGGTACTATAGATTGTTGTTTTGAGTATTTAAATAAAAGCAAACAAACAATTAGTAACAGTTATTAATTAATCAACCAATTTTAATACAAAACTGCCTGAATGTCTTGCCATTAACCTACTTCAATTGATTATGTTTTCGTTTATCGCGATCTTTGACTACGAAGGCTGTAACTGTAAGGAGAGTCACGGTCAATCACGTGCATTTCGAAATCCGTAAATCAATTATAATATTTAATAAATAATATTAATTAGCGGTTGTGAAAGAAAACAATGTATGTTATCACATACGAGGATTATTTATTTTGTTGTAGTAAGAAAGTTTTAGTTAGCTGGGGTAAAGCTCACTGAGGCTTAATTGTGAATACTCGTAAGGATACAATTTGAATACAAGTGCGTAGGTACAGGGTGCGTATAGGTGCGTACAGATACAACTTTTTGCAATAAGGCCGGTGATATTGATATTCCTTAGTGATATTTTAGTAAGTACCTAAATACAATTTATTATATGTATAGGTCCAACTAGCGTTAAGTAGCACTTGTAAAAATAAAGCTATGAAGCTGAATTCGATAAGACTGTGTTTTTATTTACTTGCTGTGAGAATACTAATATACGTAAACAAAAGTGTCCGTATCTGGACTTTTTATACCTACTCTCGACATTGTGTCATAAAGAGTAACGTTCACATCACTATGTTATTTTCCCGCGTAATACATAGTCCAAATAAGCGCAATAAATATTCAACCTTATTGGCTTACAAATAAGCTTCACATTAGACCAAGGCAGAGTCTTCTGTCTTACTTAATTCACTAAGTCTGATATTTCCTACAAAATTTAAAGATGGGTAGACCTTATTAACCTTAAATACGAGAATACAATAAATGTCAAACTTTCTCCATCAGTCAAAAATGAAAATACGAATTGTGTGCGATATTTTTGAAACCGATTTTGCTATCGATTCCCTCCTGGTACTTGATTTTCTTGAAAAATTTGATGTAATAAAATGTTGTAATATAAACGATTTGAACGAGTTTTGAATCCATAGATAGCACATACAGGCATTTTGACGGAGCTTGTTACGGGTACATAACGATTACAAGACTGCGAAGAATCGATTAATGAAGTAGTTTTTATAAACAGGTATGGACAATGTACCAATTCTTGGCCAAAGTCTTTGGCAGAGGGGAAACGATATGAAGGCGACTCCATTACTAAATCCTCTAAGCTGTATATCGTTTGCCGTTGCGATTTCAACTGTTCGTACTTTTTTTTTATCATGACCGCGATGATTCTAAATAAAATGTCCAAACAACCCTGTAAAACTATAAAATCATGAAATAATTAGAAAATATTTGCCGAACCAGGATTCGATAGCCGTCCTACTGCGTGACAGCCACACAGGCAAGCCACTCGACCATCGAACACTTAATCGGAGGCTGGAAATTAGTGACCAGTAGTAGAATGTAATTTACTCAAGCCCCATAATGAGCCTTAACGCACGGGCCGAAGGTGTCAAATGAAAACCATACTTTAGCCTTGAATCGCTTAGCAATGGACATAACAACAGGAAATCTCCTCTTGTCCGTGCCCTTCAACTCCTTAACGCGCTCCTCGTTTCGGCACCAGAATGTGATGTTTTTGCTAGTAGCTGGCCGGCTCTGTGCGCTGAATGTATGAGGTTCTGTGAGGCGATGGATAAAAGGGAGTCATCTATTATGTGTTAATTTGTATGTTTTGCTTAATTACTTATGTTGTTACCTTGTGATATTATGTATTAATTGTAAATTAATACTTATATTGAATTCCACAGTGGTACTACTGTAATGCTGTGTAATTTTTTGAATAAATAGAATAAAAAAATAAAATAAAAACAAGTTTTCATATTTGGTCCCATAGCACAGAAAAAATAATAGTACTACCCCATAATACTCGTAAAAGTTGTTCAAAATCATTAATAGATCCATGTTTTATTATCTTGTGCGTGACTATTTTTTGTAACACCCTGTATTTATAAGTATTAAGTATGTTTCACAAAAGTTTTAAATTCAATTACTTACCCGAGGATGATAATGAATCCGGGACGGGTATGCCATTGTAGAGTCGTTGGAGCTGTATTCTGAATGGTGGTACCACACGCTAAGTATGTAAAGTAATGTTTTGCGGTTCTGTAAATGTAGAAAAATATACAGGGTGATCAATTCAAATGGGTCAGTATATGAAGGTTTTGGAAACCATAACCGACGACCTTAAGGATCAGATAGATATTGAGAGAGAACGTAGGGCACTGGCTGTAAGAAGTAACATGTTGGCTCGCAGGTTTGCTCGGTGCTTGGATGAAGTAAAATCACTCGTTTCAAAACCTACTTCCAGAGCTTCTTTACGAGCAGCCTGTGGTTTAGCTGTACACGAAAATCAGTCTTAGAGCGCTGTTGGGGCTGCCCCAGTTCTGTAGCGCGTCACAAATGTTAAAGTATGCGCTACACGGCTGACAACCACCATTTCTGCAAAATGACCTTGGCCCTTTGTGCGAGGTAGAAGCGCGGCTGGCTACATGGTTTACAACAAGGCCAAATCTTCAGTGTGGTTTGTAGCGCTTGAGCTAGGCTAACGTGTGTAAAACTATTGTAAACGTGTGTACAGAAACGTCATGACTCTTTGTTTATCAAAATTTCAGAAAGTTGGAGTATGCTTTGCTCTTTTGTGTGCAATTGAAAAAAAAACAAAATGATGAAAAGAAAAATTGCTATTGGACAGTCCAGCCTACTAGCAACTGTTCCCAGAATGCTGTTATTACTCCCACGTCCGCGACGCATGATTGAGGCCACTCGTTTTCGGATGATGGCTTGAAAGCCATCTACCCGCGCTTCTGCAAACATACCTGACGCACTGCAATACCTTGGTAGTCTCAACGGCATCCTAAGAGTATTGTTGTACTACTGCACCAAATAGTATATCAATCAATAAGATTTTCGGCGTGCTGCTTCCAGTTATTATGACAATCTAAGAAACAAAGACTTGCTCTATCTGTTCATTACAATTTTAATAACATAATAGTTCAACACGCTTAGGCTTACCCTGGGGGGCATAAAACTCTAAATTAAGTTTTGGTTACATTGATCTTCAAGTTATTGTGTTACAGCCATGTAATGGCATTGTTAAATCCCAAATTTACTTAATAGGTTACAGGGTCATCACCTCTTACAACAAGGGAACAGTCACCAGCGAATAGTACTATTTTGTGGTTGGTAATGTCAGGTAAGTCGTTAATACCTATTTAGAAAGTTGTATTCCTTGGCTATTCCTAGTAATGCCTAGTTTGTTTAATAAACGTTTTTTTCTTTTGTTCTGAACACAAAAGAGTAATAAGGAGATCTTACCTGAACACCAGAAAGAGATGAACGTCCGGCGTTGTTTTACGCTCTGGAACTACACTCATAGGCTGGTTAGTTACTTCAGTACTCCACTATTGTATAATTGTTTTGTTTAAACTATTTCTTTGGTTATTGTAAGTCTAGATTTCCTTTTAAGCTATACAGTGTGTAAGTCTAATACGGGCGATCAATTAAACCAGGCATGGGATTCATTAGTATAATCATGGATTACAAGGTTTTTTAAAAGTTACTCTTAATTATGGCCCCACAGAATTTTTTTAAGATTATCGGAGCAGCAATGTAGGTACGAACATTTGTTATTGTTGATATGGCAGTTATGTCATCTGCTTTTGAAATTAGCTGTCATCGAGTGTTTAACACACGTATGTTGCTCTACATTGCGCGCCGAATTATTTTGTATGGAAAGTTTTGTTGCTCTAATTTGAAGTAAAAGTTATTTGAATGTACCTACTTATTATGTCGTAAACTAGCACCCGTTAAAAGCTTCGCCCGTATTAGACTTACACCCTGTATAGGTGGTCGAGAGTTGTTTACGATCGGAGAGGGATATGTCACTGACAGAGATGTCACTTTTGACGGCTGTGTCAGTGTCGCGATCACATGCGATCCGTGTTGAGACGCTGTACACGCGTGCTATGATTTTGAACGGATGATAAATTATATTTTATAATTCGTTCATTACATTTAAAGGGATTATTGTAATTCTAAAATTCATATTAGAATTATTTCTGAATATTTTATTCTCTTGTAAATCTGAATATCGAACCCGCTCTAGAAGGTTCGATTTTTGTCTATGATTTTTCTCGCTGGATACGATGACGTGACAATTTCGCATTCCGTACCGCAATGTGGAACAGTCTTCACCACAGAAATGAATATACACTAGAAGAAGCAAATGTATCTACTTCGCGTGTCTGAACTCAGTGGCAGCCACTGAGATGGCCATTTCTAATAACAATCCACATACGTCAGCTGTTGCAGCCGCACTTAAGAAAAAAATACAAAATGCCTCATTGCATGATAATTAACTGCACCAGCCCAAATATTTCCAGCGCACAAAAACAAAAACATAATTCCCATCACACGTAAGTAATTTTTTAATAATATTGTGCGTGTATTCATTTTTAATCATTTTTCTCGTATTTTTATTTATGCGTCCAAGGATTTACCTAAGAAACTACAGAATGACGTCACGAACCGGCGTTTACATTGCATTGCTGCGTTTGCTTAAGCGTTTAATCGACCATGTATGTGTGTTAAAGAGATGATGAATATGAGATTAGCGATACTCTCGCGTATCGCTTCGACTTCGTAGTACAGCCCATTTCTCATTCGTCCGTCAAATTTAGCGACTAGTGTTGTTCGTTCTACAATAAATATATTATAATAGTGAGCGAGCGAGCTCACAGATATAAAATCTATGTGTACGAGAGAGACGGCTGCATTGTTGCGGGTGGAGGGGCATTGGTGTCTTTGAATCGTTTAGGTTTTCCCATCACTAAATGCCGACCGTGACGTCTCAGTGACGGCTAAAAAGTCGGCACGCTTGGTTCCCATATAGTCCGTGGGCTAGTCGGTCTGAAATTAGAAAATGGTATAATTTGGGGGTACCAAGTGTCCTTTTTACAGTAGTTAGACATATTCATAAGGATGTTAAAAAAGTATGATAGACATCTCAAAGTGGTAGCTAATAGGCATACGGGCTATTTCAAGATTTCCGTTGTATGAAAGGTATGGTTAAAATTAGGAGGTACAAATTTTCCTCTTCACGGCTGTTAGGTAAGCTTATAAAAACGTCAAAAATGCAAGATTGCCATTTATAAGTGCTACCTAACAAAAATGGGGGCCAATCAAAGATGGTGGATCTCAAGTTTTACAAAATCAAGTATATCTCGAGAACTATTAAATATATCTAATTTCTCTCTTGAACAAAATTAAAGGCATATCTGTAAGCTTCATATTTTGCATATACACCATATTGCTAAAACCAACCAATAATTAATTATGACCAAATTTATGAAAATTTCGTGATTTTGATTTTTTTCGTGTCGTGTTTTTACATAGTAGTCATGACGCTAGAAAAATTAAATATTTTTTTAAAGATAGTGTATTCAATAAGCTTTAATTTGATGTATATAACTTGTTGGCGGTATTAAAAAAAAGACCCATAAAAAATATTTAAATGAATTGTAGTCATAATCGACCGTGTACTTAGTGATTTAAGAGGATGAATGAGGAGGAGGAAGAATAAATATACTTTATTGATAACTGTAATAAAAACCTTGAAGAATGTAACTACCCATTATGTATTATTGGTGACTTTAACCTGAGTTGTCTTAACTGGTCTCAAATCTATTCTAAATCGAATACAACACAGGTTAGCGGAATCTCGGCCATGGGTCAGTTAGTAATAGATTTTTCTTACCTTAACGGCCTGAAGCAACATAATAACGTTCCTAATAGTCAAAATAAAATCCTTGATTTAGTATTTACCAGCATTTCAGACTGTGCAGTCAATCTGGCTGACGATGTATTAAGTAAAATTGACCCTTATCACCCACCCATTTATATTAAACTCGATTTCAAAGAAAAAACTTACGTTAGTCCTAAAAAAAACAATCTTGTGCCTAATTTTTATGCAGCAGACTACGATAAAATTATTGAATATTTAAATGAGCAAAATTGGAATGAAACATTTAGTGACGAACTTAATATAGATGAAATCGTATATGAGTTTTATGAAATTATAAAAGCAGCAATAATAAAATTTGTTCCCTTAGTCAATAAATCAAATAAAAAAAATATCCTGCATGGTTTTCGATGCCTTTGATTAGGATGCTTAAGGAAAAAAACGCAGTTAGAAATCGCTTTAAAAAATATAAGAACCCTTTAGATAAGATATCACTCAATATACTGAAGAAAAGAAGTGAAAAATTAAAAGTGAACTGTTATCACGCATACACTGAAAGACTTGAAGATCAACTGCAGGTTAATAGCAAATACTTTTGGTCTTTCATTAAAAATAAACGTGGCGGTTCAAGTACGTACCCGGCCACGATGTCTAATGGATCTATTGTTGCATCTAATGGACCGCAGATTTGCAACTTATTTGTCTCACAGTTCTCCTCAGTTTACTGCCATACAAATGTTGAAGTTCGGTGTGAGCTCAATGATCTGAATCCAGGTCAGTTTTTGGGGTCGGTTTTTATTGACCACGATTCTTTATTAAAAAAGTTAAAAACTTTGGATATACATAAAGGTTCTGGACCGGATGGGATACCTCCATTATTTATTGTTAAATGTGCACGTAGCTTAGTGACACCCTTGCAGATTATTTACAATAAATCATTAACTTCGGGTGAATTTCCGTCTGAATGGAAACTCGCAAAAGTTGTCCCAATTTATAAATCAGACGATAACACATTGGTTTCTAATTATCGACCAATTTCGATACTGTCCACTTTTGCTAAGGTGTTTGAGTCCTTGGTATGTCCGTTCATTGATTTACACTTCAGGCAAATAATATCTAGCCACCAGCATGGTTTTGTCAGAGCTAGGTCTACTTGTACTAACTTAACGTCTTTTACTGAGTATATCATTGAGGCTATTGATGATCATAAGCAAATAGATGTAATATACACCGACTTTAGCAAAGCGTTTGATCGCGTATCTCACCATATTCTTTACCAAAAGCTTGTCTCTTTGGGATACTCAGGGTCTCTTCTGTCTTGGCTAAAATCCTATTTGTACAAGAGAGCCTTCTTTGTAGTAATCAATGGTCATCGTTCTGAAATGCACGACATTATTTCTGGAGTTCCTCAGGGGTCTCATGTAGGACCTATCTTATTTAATGTTTTTATTAATGATATTCAGGAATGCTTTGTGAATTCCTGCCCTTTCTTATATGCTGACGATTTAAAATTTGCTAGGCCAATTATTAATGATAGTGAAGTGCTACTATTACAGGACGACCTAAATAGAGTAACTCAGTGGTGTGCTAAGAATGGAATGCATTTGAACATCAAGAAATGCACACACATAAAATTTACCAGAAATTCACACTGCATAAAGTCGTCTTATCATGTCGCCGGGGAATATCTCAGTGAAGTCGATCAAATCAAAGATCTGGGAGTTATCTTCGACAAAAAGATGACCTTCTTGCCTCACATAGATGTAACTATTAAAAGAGCTTCTAAAATGCTAGGATTCATAATAAGATCAGGTAAACAGTTTAAAAAAAAGAGTACTAAAATCCTTCTTTACAACTGTTTTGTTCGTAATATTTTAGAATACTGTAGTACGGTCTGGCGGCCACACTATTCAACGCATTGTCTTAGAATAGAGAGAGTACAGAAGAGATTTCTTTGGCATTTATCTAGTCATACAAACCTCGCGGGAAAATACACTGCTTATTCAGAAAGACTACAGTACTTCCAAATGACCACTCTCGAGAAGCGTAGAGACTTGCTAGATCTCCTATTTTTGTACAAACTCCTAAATAATTACATAGATTCCCCACAAATATTACAAAAAATTCGATTCAGAGTTCCCTATAAATACCCCAGAAACATCATAGATCCACTTTCCCCGATTTTTAGGAAAACCGTTTTAGGCGCTAATTCACCCATACCACGCATGTGTAGACTTTTAAATAAGCACAGCCACTGCTGTGATATTAATTTTGACCCATTGCCCAGGTTCCGTAAGTCATTAATGAGCGTCTTAGTTTCTTAGTTTTTAGTTATTCTAACCATATTTACCTACTATTGTTGCAGTGTCTTCTTTTGAATGCCGTGTTTACCTATTATTAGTTATGCATCACTAAATGTTTTGTTAGTATGTAATTAATTATACACGCAAATGATGTAATAGCTGTTGGTAGACCTTAATAAATAAAATAAATAAAAATAAATGTCTAACTACTGTAAAAAGGACACTTGGTACCCCCAAATTATACCTTTTCTAATTTCAGGCCGACTAGCCCACGGACTAATACAAATGGTGCTATTTCCTTCATCTACTGAATATCTAAATCTGTCATGTGGTCTTCCCTATGTAGAACTTAAACATTAGGATTTCGGATTCCTTGTTTGAAATGTATAGTCCTCTCCAATACGCCCCTATTTCATTTATTTATTTCACATGTTCTTTACTTAATATGCTCGCTCAAAAATATGTTTTAGAACAGATGGTGTACTTTTTAGGCTCTAGTGCGAGAAGTGGGTCATTTTACGTCAGGTCAAAAACTTCGGAGTGCCATCTGTACTACAAAACATCGTACGAGAGACGTGCAAAAACGAAATTCGTAACTCGTCAACATCAATCAGTGATGTGTCCCCCCTCTATTTTTTAAACTACGCGATATAAAATTAAAAAAAAAATATGTTATGCACATTAATAAACTCTATCAACGATTTTTGGTTTGATTAAATTATCTCCTATAGTTTTTGAGGTAGGTTGATTTAACTGTATGTTTTTAATAATAAATTGATAATGGTACGGAACCCTTCGCGTGCGAGTCCGACTTGCACTTGACCGCTTTTTTAATTAATAAATTTCTTCACTCCAGAATTACTCAAAGAAAAAAAAATCAAAAATTCATAACTCGAAAACTACAAAAAATCGGCTAACATAAATGTGGTATATTCTGATAGCCCATGACGTGAGTAATCTAAAAAAAATTTGACGTCAAGGTTTGGACCACCCTGTATACATGTATAGTTGTATACACCAAACATTGTTGTCACAGATAATTATGTTAAGTTATTTAAGTTTTTTTTATATTCTACCCTAATAATTTAGGTGTCCGAACCAAATCAAAGACAAGCAACGTAGCATTCATTGTAATAAAGTTTTTACTTGAGAATAACATAAACGAGTTTCCTTATTTAGTAAAACATAAAAAACTGTATATTCTTACGAGTAACACAAATAATTATAATTAATAAATAAGTAACGACTTTGAATAAGTTTGAGAACAATTTTTATATTTGTTTTGTATACCTTTTTTGTTTGCGTCTTTTGTCAGCCTTCGTAACCTGCTTGGTCACTACCAAGGGCTTCGTAAGCAGGGTCACTGACCCTGCTAAAGTTAATTGTTTATTTATTGTTTAACCTTTATTGCACAAAAGAAAAAAACTTGGCGTACAAAAGGCGGACTTAATGCCACAAGGCATTCTCTACTAGTCAAACTTTTTGCTAAGCTAAAAAACAGTAGGTATGTGACTTTATACGGCTTTTTTTATTAGTAACCATACTTTGACAGGGAAATCCGAAGTTAGAATGCCGTATAACGTGTTTTTACTGCATTTTAGGTTAGTACGACCTACAACTTTTTAAGCGTAAAACTAAGCTAAAAGTATGTTTGTTAAACAAAAACAAACTAGTGTAATAAAGTACATACCAAATACTAACTTAGTTACTTTGTAGGTAACTACATATACATATGAAGCTCCCACATACAAAAACATAGAAATTACAAAAACAAGGTTTCTCGCGATTATCTTACTTTTAGCAAAAGACGGCATAAGATTGAACTGCTGAGAAGCACTTACCCCATGCTCTTTAAGGACGAGTTCCGTGGACGTGGCCGTCGTTAGGATATGCCGGGTGGTCAGCACCGCGCAACCGGCGAGAGGGTGACGTAGTTTATAGACTGTACAGCAATAGCAACCCAGCAGTTGGGGATGGTCCTGCGAAATAGGAGTGAAATTATTGTAATCATCCTAAAGGTTTAGTTCGGCATAGAGGGTTAGGGAGTCGGTCACAGACCAGCCACCTATACCAGTAGACGCAATATATGGGTATAATATGGGTGCAAAACTTAAACAAACCTTCAAAATCGACATATCGATACCTTTGGGTTCAATTGTCGTAAAGGACAAAATGCAGGTTTTCAGGAGAAGCAAAAAACTAATTTTTTTTTTAGAAAAGTGTCTATAATTTTTTTGTTATTTGACCTATATTTGTGACGTCTATATGAAAACAATGTATATTGTTGGTATCTTTGACCTGGTGTAGCAATCGTAGTGATAAGCTAAACGGTTTAGAAGTTAGATGTTGTAAAGGACATGTCAAAATGCTATGTATGTCCTTTACACCCACGACTTTTTTGAGCAATTAGAGTTTATAGGGTCGTAAATGACGGTCTTAGATAATTTTCTTACAAATTTGGGACGTAAATGTAGGCCAAATGGTACAAATAGCGACTGTTTTCCGCTTAATTTACTCAAAACACATTTAAAACATTTATTGAAACGTAGGGAATATGACGAATGAAAGCCGAATGAGAGTTGTAGTATATTTTCTCTAAATATTTAGTCATAACAAAAAACTAGATAACTTATATGTATGGAAACACTATTTGTTTCAAAACTTTACAACATTTTTGCATCAATTTTAAAGTTATTGTTTCAGTGCTGCATTGTCTTAATAATAATTTAAACTTATAAGCTATTAATTCTTCAGAGGAACACTTTTCTAGTATCATCATCAGCCTATATCAGTCCACTGCTGAACAACGGCCTTTCCTTAGCCTATACTTATGAACGCATTAGGAGGTGAATGCCCATAATCGCCACGCTGGGCAAGTGGGTTGGCGATCGCAGTACTGTGTCCACTATCATGATGCTGTAGCTCATCATCAATCTTCGATAAATAAACGGTCAGTGACACTTAAAACCCTTAGCCAACTCTTACCACGGAATAGTTGGGGTGGTGACAAATATATTCTTACTACGGTTATCACGCGGCAACATGGCACGGTTTAGTAGTATATGCAAAGAACAAACACTAGGTAATGGTAATAGTAAAATTTAATAAGAAACTCTTCAAGTAGTTCATGCTTATGTGATGTGACACAGGTAGTAATTGTAAGACTTTACAAGAAAGAAGAACTAGGAATACCTACGGGTTAAGTTCCCCGGTCCTGAAGGCACAGATTGTACCTATTTCTAGAATTCATTTTCTAGATACGATTATATTGTTTTCAGATATTACTTTATTTTTCTATTTATTTCTATTCAAGATTGAGAATTACTGTCTCATACATGTATAAACTAGGTTCTTGGACAGTGGCTGATTACAGTTTACTGATTACCTTTAGTGTATTTTATTTACAAAAATACGAAAGCGGTCCCCTGCTAGATTTAAAAGTGGTGTAGACTGTGGATTATGTTGATTTAACGTGAAATTAATATATTTCCCATACATTTATTTGTATGTGTACTAACAAATTTATGGTAATAAACAACAACAAAAATTACATCGGTCCTTTACCACCCTGATCATTCAATATTCCCGCTGAGTTTCTTGCCGGATTCTTCTCAGGCAGTGGTGTAGGGTTAGAACCGGAGGTAGTTTTTTTTTTTCTCTCATTCGCTATTTAGTTTAACGATTCAAAAGCGCTCGTTGCTGGGCCTAATTGAATAAAGAATATTTTGACTTTGACTTTGAATAGTATTTGTATAAGAAACATAAGAATAAATTTTTCGTGCCAGTCGTAAAGGACGACGAAGAGAAAACTTGTTCTTTAAACCCGAGTTGGCCATAGAAAAATCGTAAAAAGTAAGGGCGTAAAGGACAACACATAACGTATTAGGTCCCTTACGACACTATTTTTATTCGTCCATTTCCTTTACGACACAGATAATTATTAAGAATAAATGACTTGATATTTACGCCCCATTCTCTAAGCTATTTTTGCAAGACCATAGTAGAAAATCTTGGTCGTAAAGGCAACTTTTTAAGAGATACCGAAACTTTAACTATACAGATCGATAGCGCTTGAAATTCTGAACAAAACTGTATATATAACTCATTTTCGCCAAAATGTCCTTTACGACAATTGAACCCAAAGGTATCGATATGGGAACACTTTTGCCAAGAAAAATAGGAATATATTTATTTTTTATTTTTTTTTATTTTATTTATTTACTTCACTTACAACTACAATGTTATTCCACAAATGTATCATTTTACAAAAACTCAATTGACAAATAATCATTAAGCAATTAATACATTAGAATTAGAACAATGTATAAATTAATAAATAAATCAATTGTTTATTTTACATGTCAGGCCCCGAATATTTTGATGGCACACTATGATGTTCTTCGAGGTGGTTTGCGCCGATGGTCGCGTCGCCGGCGGAGCGGCGCCGCCGCGGGTGGCGGGCGCGCCTCGCGCGCCCGGTGCCTCCTGGAAACCACTCGCTTACCTCCGTCCCAGATGGCCAGAATTCGGCAGACATGAGGCTGTTAAAAGTGCTTTTAGGAACCGTTATTGCGAAGGATGCGTTGTGTTTGAGCTTTAATTTCTCAACAACACAGTGCGTCGTATTCGTTTTTTTAGTGACATAAGATGTGATCGCGTCTGTGGTGGTTTCGGCGTTAAACCGACAGGCATGCAATTTTTTGACACGTTCATTTGTTTTTAGGGCGGGATCCGACGGTCCGGTGCCGGTAACTGCGACGCGCTGCGGCTTTTGTCGCATGCGAACTTTGTAATAGGTAGCGGTTTCCCATGAGTTATTGCATACATCAGGTTCAGGTGGCTCGGTATAGGTTTCATCCTCGTTGTCGTTTAGATGTGTCGGTGGTTTGTTTTCGTTAACGTCGGTCGTCACACCCGCGACCGCATGCGCTCGCGTAGTTACGGCCTTGGATATTGTAGCGGGCAGCGAGTTGCGCCGGTCATCTTTAGCGGCCGTCCTAGAGGGTAGAGTTCTGATGTCGACACTGGCCGGTTTCGTTAGACGCTGGATCGCTGCTACGGGATTCTTTGCGGTTGGCTTAGGGTCTGTCGATCCGTTCGGGCTAGAGTCGCTTGGTGTTCCTGCGTGGCACTTTTTGCAAAGTTGTTGAGCGATATCTATTTTGTCAATTTTGTAAGATCTGTCAGTACACAACCGAGTTTATTTTCTATAGGTAATAGATACTTTTTTATCGCTGTTTCTAATGCGTCGATGGTGGATTTGGCCATATTTATAGGTTTATAATCGGATTATTGCAAGAGCACTCGTGAACGGTGCTCAATCGGTCGACCGCGCGCGCGAACTGCATAGCGAAGAAGGTGCATAGCTTCCTGTTTAAGATCGGATGTCCAAAAATTCTCGAAAAATTCATTTTTTTTAAACGTTCGTAGCTCACGACTGTTGCGGCTGAGCGGTTGCTGCATATATTAGAAATATTTTACTAAATTCAAACACATTATGGACTGTGGACACATTGTGGCAACTAACAGGTTACTAATTGTCTCCTGTTCGTTGCCGCCGCGATTTGGGCTCTACTTTTCACTTACGATCAGGTGGAGTGGAGCCACTTATTTGTTGTGCCAACGTTACTTTTATTGGGTCGGCAACGCGCATGTGACACCCTGAGGTTGCAGGCGCCCATAGGCTACGGTGACTGCTTTCCATCAGGCGGGCCGTATGCTTGTTTGCCACCGACGTGGTATAAAAAAAAAAAAATACATTATGGACTCCAATTGTATGAAATAAATGCTTTATCTTTTTTTAGGGTTCCGTAGCCAAAATGGCAAAAACGGAACCCTTATAGATTCGTCATGTCCGTCTGTCCGTCTGTCCGTCTGTCCGTCTGTCACAACCAATTTACTCGGAAACTATAAATGCTACAGTAACGAAATTTGGTAAGGATATGTGTTGTTTAAACCGCTACAGGAATGTGATACTAAATTGTAAAAAAAAACATTGGGGTGGGGGCCCTCCATACATGTAACTGAGGGATAGAATTTTTTTTTAGTTGTACATAAGCGTGTGGGATATTAATAGAAAGGTCTTTGAAAATGATATGAAGGTTTATACATCACATTTTTATTTAAGCAAATCGTTTTCGAGATATCAGGTCTCAAAGTCTGAAAAATGTGTCCCCCCCCCCTCTATTTTTTAAACTACGCGATATAAAATTCTGAAAAAAATATATGTTATGCACATTAATTAACTCTATCAACGATTTTTGGTTTGATAAAATTACCTCCTATAGTTTTTGAGGTAGGTTGATTTAACTGTATTTTTTAATAATAAATTGATAATGGTACGGAACCCTTTGCGCGCGAGTCCGACTCGCACTTGGCCGGTTTTTTTTTCACTTATTATTAAGTATTAATTCTTTAATCTATGAAATTACAGAAAGCGAATCAAATTTAAACGAAACTAAATTCTACAAAACTTAAGTCTTTCTAATAAATGGATGTGAACTTAATATTGTAAGAATTAACAATATGTGATCTGAAATTTATGAAACGAAAATCGGAATATTAAATATTAATATGTAATTAAAACCCCCGCAAAGTAAGTTTTCTGCGATATGATCATTCTGTGAAGTAATAACATGCGTAAAATTTTATGTGAAACGAAAATCTAAACTGTAGTCTACGAAACAACGTACAACCATATTATAATAATAGGACATCAAATAAGATCTCAGGGAGTAGAAAATATTTCTAGCCTCTAATAAGTATTTGATGCAACCCATGTTTAAGAGAGGTCAAAAAAGATGAGTGGCGTGGGTAAAAATTTGAGGCGGATCCGAAAATTGTAATTAAAGACGCCACCAGCATTTTTTTACTCAGTTACACAATGTTGCATACAATACTTTTTCTACGACATACTTATCTTAAAATAAAATTGTTAATTTGAGAAATATTCATTGTCAAAAACAATTTTATTACTAATTAAGGTCGCGCGGGAGACAAAGCTCCTCTATGGTTTACTATTCGTCAGAAACGTCACAATTAACATGTAAAAGAGTATTTCATAAATTTTCTTGATATGAATGTTTAATGTTTCTGTCGAATTTTTTTTAAGGAAGCTTTTGTTGATAGTTCATTTATGTGCATCCATTCCAAAGAAATAATAAAAGATAATAGTGTAAAATGAGTTTTATCTAAATACCAGTACCCCTATGATAGTTCCCTCACGCCCCAAACAGTTCCCTATTACGATTCTTTAGAAAATCGTTCATAACTCGAAAAATATGTATAAATTCAGTGTGGCTAATTATGTAACTAAAATAGTGGTTAATTTTCTTCAAAGAAGAAATCAAATTTTTGGCAATCGTTAAAAACAAATGTCAGGACAACATTTATATGGGCCCTTTACGAGCTTACAGAAAATAGCCAAATACATACGAAATTGTTATACGACGCGTCCCAGTACGCTGCGCTCATGGTGAATGGCGCCAATTTGTACGGTCTCTCAAATTCTTCATAGTAGCTCTGAGAGTATGGCTCCGGCGGTATCTCGTCGACTTTCCAGTCCGGCGTCAGGTCTGGAGATCGTTTTGGGTCTATTACAGGCCTGTAGTACTGGGAAAATCATAATAATATAATGTATAATACATACGTATAAAAAAATAATAATAAAATTTGCTGTGTAAAACACAGCAAATTTCTCCAAAGGGCCTCTACGTGTTGGATCTGTATCCCCGCGCAAACCCGGCTATAAATCCCGGTCTTTTGATAAAAAGACCGGGATTTATAGGCAAATAATAATAAGCTTTAAGATCCTTTCTCGGCGCGTGTATGGGGCAGTGGACCACAGTCCTTCGTCAACCAGGTGGCGGAGATGACCCCTCTGGCCCGCAGGACTTCATAAGTATCGAGCGAGGAATATTCCAGGGTGACAGTCTGAGTCCCTTATGGTTCTGCTTATTCATTCATGCAATTTAGGACCAGGTTGCCGGCTTCGGAGAGAGGGTGAAGTCATTTCTCACCTTCTGTGTATGATCTCAAATTATTTGCGCCAAATAGCCAAGACTTGTTAGAACTACTGCGAACTACAGAAGTTTTCAATATGGAGTTTGGTGTCGATAAGTGTGCGGTTATGCATGTGCAGCGGGGAAAAGTAGTAAATTCAACAAATTTACAGTTTTCTGAGACAATGTCGTTCAGATCTATCTCGGAAGCACAAACCTATAAATATCTTGGTATATCACAGTCTTTGGGTATTGAAGATATGGGAATTAGACAGGCGGTGAAGGAGCGCTTTTTCAGCCGGCTCACAAAAGTACTTAACAGTCTTTTGTCAGGAGGCAACAAAGTGCGCGCCTTCAACGCCTGGGTAATGCCCATACTCACTTACTCCTTTGGCATACTAAGGTGGACTCAAACCGAGCTGGACGCCCTGGATCGAAGGGTCCGTACACTGCTCACCACACATCGAATGCTACCCCCGCGCTCTTGTACATCCCGCGGAGGTGTGAGGGCTGCGGCTTCTTAAATGCCAAAAACCTCCACAACCACGAAGTGTACAATCTTAGAAACTATTTTCTTAACAATGAGTGCGGGATGCATCGTGATGTGGTGGCAGTAGACCAGAACCTCACGCCCCTCTCCTCGGCAAAAGAGAACTGGCGCAGACCCGTGGTACTAAGCACCGAAGACCGCAAGGCGGTATGGAAGAGCAAGGAGCTACACGGGCGGTTTTACAAGGCCCTCACGGGACCTAACGTAGATCTGCTCGCGTCGGTGAACTGGTTACGATTTGGGGACCTCTTCGGAGAAACCGAGGGTTTTGCCTTTGCAATTGCTGACGAGGTTATCATGATGAATAACTATCGGAAATATAATAATAATATATCATTTATTATATATTATTATTAAATATATCCTGAAGGACGGTACGGTCGACATTTGGCATGCCCGCCGCCGTCCCGGTGAGTCACTCAAGCATATTATTTCCGGTTGTTCTCAGATTGCTAACTTCGAGTACTTGTACAGACATAACCTCGTAGGCAGTATTATACACCAGCAGCTTGCTCTTCAAAACGGCCTTGGGGACGTCGAAGTGCCATACTAATCATACTATAAGTACACAATTGCACCAGTTCTCGAAAATGGTCGTGCCACGCTCTATTGGACGTAATTATGCAAAAGGAAACCAACCCTCATGATCTTTTCATTCTAATTAACACTTTAAATCACAAGAAACAAAGTAAATCTTTAAAATGACAAATTCGTGTGGATTGGTTCCCTTTTGCAGAACTACGTCCTATTGGGATCGACCTATCATCACGGACAGGACTATTGTAGCCAATAAGCCTGATATCGTGCTGGTAGATCGATCGCAGCGCCGGGCTGTGCTCGTCGACGTCACCATCCCCCATGATGAGATTCTCGTGAAGGCCGAGAAGGATAAAACCAGTACCTGAATACCTAGACTTGGCCCACGAGATAACCGCCATGTGGTATGTTGACGATCATAGTCCCGATAGTCGTTACAGTGAACGGTTTGATAGCGAAGAGTCTCGATCTCGACCAACATCTTAAGAGTCTCTCGCTAGATGGCTGGATCAAGGGTCAGATGCAGAAGGCGGTAATCCTGGACACGGCGCGGATAGTCCGTCGATTCCTCTCTCTGCGACCTTAACCACCGGCGGCTTGGGCCGGCCCCGTTGCTGGCGGCACACTAGGTTAGGTTTTTTATAAAATCTTTATATTTTGTATTGTATTTTAATTTAATATTAATTTTATAAAATACCTAGCCTGAGAATACATTTAAATAGGAAATAAGTATAATATTCTTTATTATTCACCAGATTATAAAGAACACACTGAAAAAAACATGCAGACAAAACCTAGATAACAACAGGCGGTCTTATCGCTAGTAGGAAACAGAATTGAAAACAATGAACAGGTAGTGTAGATAAAAACAAAGTTGAACAGCAGTACACATACATCAAAACCTTTTATAAAAATAAACCTACACAAAGTACAGTCGAGGAAATTGAATGTTTAGCACTTTGCGGTTCAAGTTAATTTGGTTGTGTTGTATGTACTAAGCACGTCCAATGTAAAATGAGCCATAAACTGCTAAACATTCAATTCCCTCGACCGTACAATATATTAAAAATACAAGGCAAGTTAAGGCAGCGATAGATAATACGATTTTAAAAGATTTTTAAAAAATCCGAAGAGATTTAGCACACCTGACATCCAACGGCAAAGTATTCCACAAGCAAACTGCCCGAAAGATGAAAGAGTTGTTATAGAATTTTGAGGAAGAGGAAGGTGGAGCAAGAAGGTGTTTCTCCACACATCGGGTAGAAGAAAGTAATTTAAAACGAACCTTTAGATAAGCAGGAGTGGTGGGGTTGAAAAGAATATTAAATAGAAGGACAAGGATGTGGAAATTGCGGCGAAGACGAATAGGAAGCCACTTAAGACGGGTACGAAATTCAGAGACATGGTCAAACTTTCGTAAGCCAAGTATAAATCTAATATAAACCAAATATAAACATACATTCTGAAGACGCTCAAATTTGTTTAGCTGATTCTCTGTAAGGTCACGCACGTATATCATCTGTAATTTTGACAAGAGCTGTAACTGTACTGTGACAGGAACGGAAACCAGACTGGAATGGACTTATGAGATCATGCCGGTTTAACAAGGAAGTCAGTTGCCGATGTACAAGGCGCTTGAGAACCTTGGAAAGGAAAGGAAGAATGGAAATAGGCCGAAAGTCTGAGAAAAAACAGGGATTGGATTTTTTTAGCAAGGTAATGACATCAGCATCTTTCCAAACGGAAGGAAAAGTGGCAGAGGAAATGGAGCAATTGAGGATATGAGTGATGATGGGGAGAAGGATATCAAGGAGGGGCAGAATCATTTTACGGTTCATACTGTCAACTCCAACCGCGTTAGAAGATATGGCTAATACGCTCTTCTTAACAGCACTATCAGTAAATTGAGTAAAAGAAAAGGCAGGAAAATCAGGAGTAGGGAATTTAGAAAAATAATTGACAGTGTCCGTTTTTGCTTGCCCAGTAATGGTAGCAGAAGTTGAGAAGTGCTGGTTAAGCTGATCAAGATCGATGTTTTTGTTTATAGGTTCCTGTGAAGACTTGGGACTGAATTGGGAGTGGGGAACTCCCAATGTTTTTAAAAACTTCTAGATTGAAGCAGGTTGGCCATCCTCCATAGCACTATGGATGTAACGCCTTTGAGCGTCACGGCACATAGTATTGCACCGATTACGAAAGGTGTGGTACCTTGTTTTATTCCTGTCCGATGGCAAACCCTTATATTTTGACTTGGCCTTTTCGCTATCAAATATCTAATGTCGTCAGTGAGCCAAGGAGCAGGAAGATGTATAATTTTGATTGAACGTATTGGAGCGTGAACATCGTATAGTTTAAATAAAGTCGAATCAAAAAGTTATACTTTAACGTTAACGCTATCAGCCTGCAGTACCGACCTCCAGTCAATAAGGAAGGCGTCTTCGCGAAGCTTTTCTACACTCATCCTACCAAAATTGCGCTGCAGGAAAACTTTGGGTTTACATTTAGGGTGAGGAATTTTATAAGAAAGAAAAGCATCAGCATAATATTGAGAAAATTTTGCTACGTGGCCAAGGGAAGATACAAGGGTGAGATCCAAAAGCGATGGGGACGAATTCGGGAAATAATGTGTGGGACCTGAAGGCATAATAACCATATTACAGGCGTCAACAAGTGCTTTCAAGGAATATGAGCGAAAATCATTTTTAAGCGAGCAAGTGTTGAATGAAACGTATATTGAATTGGATAAAAGAAGAAACAAAATGTATTCCATAAAGAAAGACTTCAATTCTTGAATTGGCTCTAAGTATAGCTTTACCTTCCCTTTCTGCCAATCTTTAGGCGTGTGCATGCGATGCTTGTAGTGCGGGACGTGCTCGAACTCCGGAATGGTCCAATTGTATCTCTCTGGGTTATCGCTACAGCCAAATAATGTATGCGGATTGAAGTTCAGACAAATTTAATCTCGTAAGTACAATAGCACAGAATAATTAATAGTAGCAGTGGTATAATATTAAAAGCTGAATTTGTCTGTTTTGTTTTGTCCTGTCATGCTTGTTATATTTGCCAAGAATAAATTATTTGTATTTGTACAGTCAAGTTCATAAATATATGAGCAAACCCAAGGCTTTAAAAAAATAACATAGAAAGGCACATATGCATCTGAACAGATTTACCAATCATAAATACACACATAATATATCGACACCAGCAATTAAAACTACGCTAACTTGAAAATAACAACTTTACGCCAGGACAAAGTTAAGGAAAAATTGCGATAACTTTTGAACTGCTGAACATATCGTCCTATTAATGCAAATACCGACTAAGTGACTTTTTCACGAAATCGTGTTTTTTACGCCTTTGGAATAAGAATTTCAAGGACTACAATCTAGTAAAACCCATGTTTTGATACGACTCTCCGTTCCAAAGATAGCTTTTAGATAAAGTTACTTAAACGTCATTTTACTGAAATATTCACTGCCAAAATCTGATATACATAACTTAATACAAAACTTTATGCTTTCTCCGCCAAGTAAAAACTGTTAATGGTACATAGTGTTTATTTGCATTTATACATTCCCATTTTAAGTTTTACCAAAAAATATTATATATACTTATTTGGTTTTAGCATGAAAATGATTCTATTAAATTATTTATTTTTCGACAGGTTGAACACATTACATGCCTTTAGCATGTTTTTCCAGTAGATAATTGTTTCCAAACAACGCCAATATCATACTGCCAAAAAATTTAAAAACGACTTAGTTGCTTTTGCTTGTAGTTCTATTTCAATATTGACATAAATCTCTACAGGAGAAACCAATTATGTGCGCGTACGAGCTTCACGCCGTAGTAACTTCACTCAGTTGCGACTCACGCGCCGATGTCACAGGTTGTTGTTTCTCGTAATGTTTGTTAAAAAAATCGTGTAAAAGACTATTTTAGCGCTAGTGTATAATAACCAGGGCCCGTAACTTTCATGCCGATGACATCAATTTGACGTCACGCTCCATTTTGGGGTGATCCAAAATAGTTTTATTGTTAAATATTAATCATTAGTCGTCAATCATTTTAATCATGTACAAATAACTTCAAAAGTAGTCTGTATACACGTGAAATAAATAATAGCTACTTGATACGTGCTTTACGTTAAAGAGGAATTCCGTTTTCTACGTAATTATGGAAATGTGTTAACAATATCATTAAATAAAATGTATGTATGGAAACAAATCAAATAGATTTACTTATGGTTCACGTATCAAGTAGGTATTATTTATTTTACGTGTAAATATACTACTTTTGAAGCTATTTGTACATGATTAAAATGATTGATGACTAATGATTAATAATTATCAATAAAACTATTTCGGATCACCCTAAATGGAGCGTGACGTTAAATTGATGTCATCGGCATGAAAATTACGGGCCCTGATAATAACAATGAGTGCAAGGAGTAGAAAACTCGTTAGACTCGCCACGGGGAACAAGGAAACTTGGTCCGTTTTCGTAATTATGGTTTCGTAGTTAGCTACGTAAGAGGAATTATTTTTCGCCGTTTCGTAATTGATTACCAAAGCGGAATTTATTTTCCGTTTTCGTAATTGCTTACTAATTCTTCTTTCGTAGTTAATTACCAAAACATATTTACTTTTCTTATTTCATAATTGATTACGAAAAAAGAATTTACTGCACTAGTTAATTTTTATAAACTGCCTGATACTGTTTTGAGATCTTTGTTCGTTTAGCCATTTTCCATAATATTTTTTAGTCGATAGATTTCCACTGCTACTGGACATAGGCCGCCCTCAGAGCATGCCTTAAAGATCGATCGTGAGTAGTCGGCATCCAATAGATCCCCGCTGAGGATTTTAAACAGAATAATATGGATTGCTTCTATAAACTGTGGCCATAAAATAAGTGTATTCCCGTTGCCAGAGAGGTTTTTTGGCCACCTTGTATATTGTTAATCTTTTGCTGGATGCTATGTCATAATTTGTCATGTTTTTTTTTTTTCATAAGACAACTTTTATTTTATTGGGTACGTACATATTAGGACTTTCAATACCGGGATCGCGGTATTGGTAATCTAAAAATACCGGTATTGAAAGTCCTAGTACATAATTATGTACCAACAAAAGAAAAAAGGCATCACTACGTTTTAATTATTTGGTACAAACTATATTGAATTCATTGTATTCCATTTTGTGGAAATACAAAAAGCTATGAAAGTTCTGATTTCAATTATTAATTAGAATTTATTTAGCGTTAATGGTTTCATTAATCGCAAAACTGAATAAACTAATTACGAAACTCCAACAAATTCCATTTTGTAGACAACTCAGTTACTACCAGCAAAAACATATTTTATCCAAGGTAACTACGAAACTCAATTACTAAAAAGGAATAAATTCTCTTTTAATAATGAATTACCAAACAGTGAAACATAATTCTCGATTCGCAGCGAAATGACTGCGAAAAAAGAAAAATAAATTCCTGTTTCGTGACTACGAAACAGGTTACGAATGCAGAAATTAAATTCCGCTTTGGTAATCAATTACGAAAAGGTGAAAAATAATTCTTCTTACGTAGGTAACTACGAAACCATAATTACGAAAACAGACCAAAGGGAATTTGGCTTTATTTTTCCTAACAAAACTTTCAATAATGTATGACTACCGGTTATCAAGTGTACAAATACTATTTATATTATTACTGTTATGTGTAATTATAAAATGAAAAGTAACATCCGTAGTCATACATTATGGTATGGTGTTATTTAGTTTCGGAGGCCTAGCTTTCGAGTTCGAGTTGGCAGAGTTGCTGAGCGAGCGTAGTAGATGTAGTAAGTATATGATGCGATTACTCGAAGACGCCTTAACCGATTAGCATTTATTTTATTTTATTTAAAGGTGTATAGTTTTGAGATATTGTTTTATAAATCTTAACGTAATCAGTTTAGTCGTTTATGAGATATCAACAAAAACTGGTGAAGTTCGTTGTTTTTTAATTTTTTTTATTTCGTGTTTTTCCCACAAAACCTAAAACTATGTATTATTAAAGGTTAGGAGGCTTCCAAAAATGCTTTATTGTCAAATACTGTGATTAGTGATGATAATTTGAAGATTTGAGACTTAAACGAAGCCACTTCTAGATTTCCTACAGATAAAACCGATTAAGTCATTGTGGATTTTTAGTAAATTTTGTAATAACTTAAAAATCTGAGACTTTTTTTTATCATATTGTGATTTATAAGAAACGTACATGTCAACCAAAGCTTAATCAAAGGAATATGTTGTTCTAGATGTATTGATAAGAGAAATAAACAAAAATATATTTCTACAGGAAAAAGCAACTAAGTTTGCGACTGTTTTATTAAAATCGCATTTTTATTGTCAATCAAATACAGACTGAATAATTTTCACGATTAGATAGTAAACTAGACAATATAGGCTATACAATTCTAAATACAGATTGTACATATCTTAATTTTTTTATGTAAAGATATACCTCCAAACATTAAAATCGCATTATCTCAAAATCACTTTTTTTTACTTAGTCGGTATTTGCAGTAATAGGACGATATATTTATGATCTTTTGACAATGTTTTATTGTTTATACACTTAAATGAAATCTATAACAAGTTTTAAGATAATTTTATTAATTTTTAATTTAGTTCTATTTAGCGTAGTTTATGACAACTCTAGAAGACTCATAGTCAATCAATATAACGCCATTTCCAACTTAGCGTACTGTTATAGGGATAGTCACCTTATTAATTATGTCGATTAAAATATGCTAAATATATGTCATAACATAAGAAAAAACAAATAATCTAATCAGGACAACATACTTTTATTACTGTAAATGAAATAACATTGAAATTTTGTGCATTTTTACTGACTTCTATAAGTTAGCGTCGTATGACAGGGAAACTTCTTTACACTTGTCCTATTTTAAAACGCGTCTAAGTTACACTTAGCTTTGTTTAAATGAATTAACGGTAGCCAGTTAGCGTTTTATTTGCGTCAATTATTATAAAATATGAGAAATAGTACATCACTGACCAGGCACGGAACGGGTATTTTTGCAGCCTGAATATTATGTTGAAACGGACGACCTTGGGAGTCTGTTTGATATAATATAAAGCCTGAAAAATGCCATTCTAGCAGTTTCGAGTATAGTGTTCTCAAAATGCCGCAAAAAAACAAAACACGCATAAAATTTTCACATAAAATAATGTAATGTTTCAAGTTGCCGCATTTTTTTATGAAAAATACTTTGGTATTTTTATTCCGTCTTATTTCCCGAAATGATCTATAAAGTACCATTGCTGTTTGTTAGTCTATTTTCCATTTAGTCAAAATTTTTCTTTATAATCCATCATCCTAGTATTTAGTAGCTCGTTTTCGTAAGATTTTTGAATTATTTCTCTGTTAACGAATGTACGACACATTTTTTTTACATAAACTCTAGGTCTACGGTTTCCGCTAGTACCCGCCTAAATAATAGTTAGCGGCTTATAGATTGTGTAATATTAAAATTATTTTTACTTGGCGTTTTAAGAGTTTCAACATATCTTATATTTTTAAGAATTTTGCAATAACAATTGGTGAACACTTAGGTCATCGTAAAATTATAACATTGGATTAAAAACAAAAAATTGATAAAAATCAAGTTAGCGTAGTATTAATTGCTGGTGTCGATATTATGTCATGTAATATATGTCATGTTAATCTGAGCATGTGTCACATTAATACCTATGTAAGCAACTGGAAAGTCATAAATATCTGTACTAATATTAGACATGGCGTGTTATCATTATCGTTTGTAAATTTGTAAGTGGTCAGTCATTATTCATTTAAGTTGATAACATCCTCTTTTCAGTCGATCATAAATCCATAAATGCAAACATGGGTAAAAGGTCGCAAGTAAGTACTAATGACACTTCTATGACGTCACACGTAAAGTGTCGTGTCTATGACGTCACATGTGTTGTGAAAAAATAATCCGGTTCGAAGGACCACTTCGTTGAAAGACGTTGCTACGTTATCAATCCATTTATTAGGTTTTGCACCTTTCTTTTATACAGGCCGAATCATACTATCGTTAGCTAGTTTGCGATAAGGATATCTAGCGACAAAGGGGTTTGGGTAAAGTTGGCGTCGTTTTTAAATTTTGGCGGCCACTCATGAAAGTGGTAAATTTGAAAAGAGCAATTTAAAATAAACTTATTTTATTATGGAGTGCATATAGCTAAATTATATCGGAGCCGAGATATCATACTTTAAAGTTTTATAGTAAAGACTCACATTTATTTTTGAAATGCATCGGAATGAGTTAAAACTACTATTGTATATGCCACGTAAAACCTAACCTTAACTCATAAGGTAACCTTGGACATAAGGTTCTTTTTCGGTCAATGATTATTTAGAGATAGTTCCTTTTTTCTTTAACACGGCGATTTTATGACGGATGTCGATGAACGTTCTATTGAACGTAATTATGTCGCATTTTAAACAACAAATAAAAGTATTCATATTTTTACACTTTATGCGTGTTTTTTCAGGTATATAAATAAATGTAGACAAGCGAATCGTATGTTTTCGGGTAGGTACCTAATAACATGTAATGTCAATTGGTTCTTGGGATGGGGTAGGTATCTAGAACATCTTGATCCCCCGGCACAGTTTTTAGAGAGAGTGATTTGCCAAGATAATATTGAGAATGAAGTTTACGACGAGCCAGATAATGTGGAAAAAAGTTTTTTTTTTTTTTATACCACGTCGATGGCAAACAAGCATACAGACCGCCTGATGGAAAGCAGTCACCGTAGCCTATGGGCGCCTGCAACCCCAGGGGTGTCACATGCGCGTTGCCGACCCAATAAGAACTTGTACACTCCTCTTTTGAAGAACCCCATACTGTAGTCCAACGGGAAAACCTCGGCAGGGAGCTCATTCCACAGACGGACCGTCCGCGGGAGGAAGTTCCTCTGAAACCGCACGGTGCGCGACCATTTAGGTTGCAAGGTGTGAGGATGAGCGCCCAGACGGTGGCGAGCGGTGCGATGATGAAAAGTGGGCGTTGGCATCATGTCGAACAGTTTTTCAGAGCACAACCTATTGTACCTACAGACGATAGAACACACATAAGGAGGCGAAGTCTCTCCTTACACTTAAGGGTTCAATACCGCCTGTGATACTAAAAATTACAAATGACATTATCTGGGAAAAGGGACATTATTGTCATTGGCGCTTACGGCGTTATGAGCCATGTTTGTATACAAATACGACGTCTTCGGACGTAAGAGCCATCGACAATAAGGTCCCTTATCCCAAATAATGTCACATATGTTGTGTTGTATACATAAGAAAGCATTAGTAACACTTCCAATCTAAAAACTTATCTAATTAGGTACATTTCCTACTTGAAAATATGTCAAAACATTTTGCATGTGTGCATCACACCTGTGTTTCCTTATGGTGTAGGCAGAGGGTGAACCGTCTATTGAAACCATTTTGCAACATTTTTAATGTTCACTAAACAGACAGCATAGAAATCGCATAAGAAAATACAGTTGCATTTTCATATACCTCAGATCTTCTTTTTTTAAGTCGGTTAAATTAACTATTATACTTTAAGGACAATATCCTTGTATCTTTGTTAGTAGTATTATCGAGTTAAATAAGCCTGTAGTCATCTAAGCTGTCTCCTAAACCTGTCTTAGTTAGGTATATTCACTGGTCCAATAACATTGTTTGAAGGGCCATATCTTGGCTCCGATATTACTTACGGCAAAACTTATTTTGTAAATAAGCTAGTCTAAGGTAGCACTACAAAATAGTAGTAACATAAACGATGGTCGCTGCAAAAAAAAATTACGCCACTAGTCCATACAAAAATACCCAAACCCCTTTGGATAACAAACTAAACAATGTACTACATATAAGTTAGTTTATAAAACACAATTATATAGTTAACTAGGTACGTAATATTTCATTTCAATTAATTTATTCATAACAATACAATTGTGTAGAATATAAAATAAATAAAATAATAAAATAAATATCTTTCACAAATCGACACATCGACACAAATCGACTTAGTCCCACGGTAAGCTCAATTAAGGCTTGTGATGTGGGTACCAGGCGACGATATATATAATAGATAGATACATATAGATACTTAAATACGTAGACATTTAGACAACCATGACCAAGGAACAAAGGCAGTAGCAGGATAACCTTAGAGAAAATGCCCTTTTATGTTTAAGAACTGGTTTTTTTTCTATAGTTACTTTTGACTAGTAGAACAATTGTGCCAAGTGTCGTTGGAAAATTCCCAGTGGCTTAGCCAGGAGACAAAAAAGCCGAAATCATGACGTATCTCTAAAAGTAATGAACTTTACCATACCATCTTTTTTGCATTTTGATTAATAAAATAGTATATATATCCTGAAAAAAAATTGAGTCTTCAACTTTAATATTTCTGTAAAAAGAATGTAAGTCAAAAATAAAAAAAAATGTTTTCCTTTCTGAAGGAGCGACCACTCTTAAGTGATACTTTTAAAAAGGCCTTATTTAATGATCTGTCAGTCATATGAATTTGACAGTTAAAATCGAAAAGCAACAGCGTCAAAATTAAAGAAATATGTTAGTTGGATTATGTAAATATTTTTTGTCATACCATTGTAACACAGCCCAGTAACTAAAAAATAAATCTGCTTTGTGTATACAGGGTTACTTTTTCAGTGGCAGCCCAGCGGCTATACGCTGAAGAAAGTGTGCCCAACCTGGAAAATGCCAGTGTTATAGCCATGGCCAGCCAGGTCAACAGATTTGACCCCGTGTGACTGTTTTTGTGGGGTGAGGGTAGGCCCAAAATTTAAAAGACTTAAAAAATCTAATAATAAGTGCATTTGATGAACTTAAAAGCGAGAACTACAGACTTGTAAATAGAATAAAAAAAATAAATTGTGTTGGGAAATATAGAAGGAAACATTCAAAAACGGGCAAGAGTGTGTTTAGATAACCACGGCCAACATTTTGAACACTTGCTTAAGTATGTGAATTAATTAATTATTATGAGAAATAGACTCCATTAATTAGGTATGTTTTTAGGGTTCCGTAGCCAAAATGGCAAAAACGGAACCCTTATAGATTCGTCATGTCCGTCTGTCCGTCTGTCACAGCCGATTTACTCGGAAACTATAAATGCTACAGTAACGAAATTTGGTAAGGGTGTGTATTGTATGAACCGCTACAGGATTATGATACTAAATTGTAAAAAAAAACCATTGGGGTGGGGGCCCTCCATACATGTAACTGAGGGATAGAAAAAAAATTTTTGTTGTATATAAGCGTGTAGGGTATTAATAGATAAAGATCTTTGAAAATGATATGAAGGTTTATAAATCTTATTTTTATTTAAGCAAATCGTTTTCGAGATATCAGCTCTCAAAGTCTGAAAAATGTGCCCCCCCATCTATTTTTTAAACTACGCGATATAAAATTCTAAAAAAATATATGTTATGCACATTAATAAACTCTATCAACAATTTTTGGTTTGATTAAATTATCTTGTATAGTTTTTGAGGTAGGTTGATTTAACTGTATTTTTTTAAATAATAAATTGATAATGGTACGGAACCCTTCGCGCGCGAGTCCGACTCGCACTTGGCCGGTTTTTTTTTATTCCAATCATTGTGCATAAAGTTGATTTCAAGTGTTTAAATACGCCTCAATGAAGAAAGTTTCTGTCCTTAGTGCAAGTATGAAGGAAGATTTGGGATCAAGTAAGATTTTTTTGCCAAGTCATAGTCATAAGTTGATTATCACCGCCGCTTTTCTAACCCGCCATGCCACGTGCGATGACGTTGTAAACAAACAGTTGCCAGTTCGTGTGTTTTGCTAGTTATGTACATTGAAAATGCGTAATGCGTCCAATTTTCTTATTAGGTTTGCGGATAAGTTCAAACATAGGTATTTTAGTTCTATGTTCTAAAGGGGTAGTAACAAAAAATGCTAGTATTCTGTAACTTGGACTACTATTACGTATGTTGATTTTTTGTACTGGTGAAAAAGTAACCCTGTATAAAAAAAATCGACATTTACATTAATATTGGATATAAAAAAATATTTATGTTGATTGTCGCCTCTAAATTATTTAATAACAATATTCTTGTATTAATCAATATCACTATTTTCATTTACGGTAACACTAAATCCATTGTTTAGGAAAAGTCCATTCAAAATTTCCTCAGGCCGAATTATTTTCGTCAAATATCGTGCGTGCGATACCTAGATATTAGACAATAGCGGCAATATGTGAACAACACCCTACCGTCCGCATTCCATTTGCACATTGACAACAGTGCCTAGTAATTGATCCAAATCCGATGCTGTTTGGAACGTATTCGATAAAACATCGGTAAGTTTTTCTTGAAATATGCCTGGATTGCACATAGATTTTTAATATATTTTAATTGTCCTTTAATTCAAGGTTCAAAGAACCATCTTCATTCTTCATTCATTGTTTCTGCCAGATATGAAATGGCTTGACCATATTGAAATGTCAAACATATCTTTACGATTTAGGCGCCAAAAATATATTAACACGACCTTAATGTCAAGGCAATAAAGTCGTGTAAATATATTTTTGGCACCTAAACCGTAGCGATATCTTTGACGTCGACTGTACCTGCATCAAAATAAATACATTATTAATGGTCTCTAATAGTGTTATGTTTTATTCTTAATTTTATGTCAAGAGGATTTATGGTTAAAGGATTTATGATTTTGTAGCAGTGTGAGCTATATTTGGAGAGAGTCTAATAATATGCAACTCAATTAAGTATTATTTTAATTTTGACAATGTTACTGTCAGTTTAGGACTAAAATTAATATTTTGTTATAAAAGTATAAGTAAGGCTTAATTTATAAATAATAATGATTATGAGAAAAATAGTGTTTCTGTTGTTATATGTTTAAAGGACATATAGGTTTATATAGGTTTGCGCGGGCAAAGTTTCCGCAAAACGACGTCAAAAATGTTTGCGCCTATTTTGCGTGATTTTTATTTTTAAAGGGCATAACTCGATATAAATATTTTTTTAATGCCAGTATTTGTAATGGAAATGTTTAGTATTTGTAATGCACCGAAGCATTCCTTTCTCAATCTTGGTTACTACACTTTGTTCCATTCCACATCTCTCTCTTATAATGCTATTTCTGATCCGATCACACAAACGTACACCACACATACTTCTTAACGCTCTCATTTCTACAGCATTCACTCTACTTTCATGCTTTGTCTGCCATACCCAAGTTTCACTTCCGTACATCAGAGTAGGAACCAGCACCCCTTTGAGGATCGCTAGCCGAGCCTTCCTTGATATGTTTTGGCTGCTCACAAAGGCGTGCAATGCTCCATTTACCTGATTTCCTGCTTTTACTCTTCTTTCAATATCACTGTCATACTTTCCGTCTCTACTAAATAAAGACCCCAAGTATACAAACTCACTCACTTGCTCCACTTTCTCACCTTCAATAATTATATTGCACACAGTTTGCCTTTCTTCTCTTTCAAAGACCATCTTGGTTTTATCTACGTTCACTTTCATCCCCTTCCGCTTCAATGAATCATTCATACATGTTGCCATCTCTTGGAGCTCCTTCTCTGATGATGATGAAATGAGGACTTGATCATCTGCGTATAGGAGGCATTTGAGAAGCAACTCACCCATTTTTAATCCACATTCACTCTCCTTCAAAGGCACTTAGGATTTCCTACCCAAACCTTTAAACCTTTTACCCTATTAATTGAAATAAAATAATGTAATTATTATGATTGCTAGGTACCCCACTGATCTCTTTGAAGTCGGTGCCAAGCCATAGAACAACATCAACTAATAGTACATTGTGTATTAAGGCGGTAAATAAGAAATTGCCGAAGGCGCGGGCTTTACTTCACACGAGTTCATAATTCTTGTACCGCCCGTGGCACACACAATGTTTTTCATCATACCTGTGAGGCAAAAAAAGTAAATAAAACTATATATTTTCACAAAACTACTCTAAAATGGTCTAAATCATTTCTCAAAATCAGGGATGACTTAAATTCGTTAATTATATAAAAGGTGCGACGTAATGGGGTACGAAAATCCATTATTGCCCATGGGCATAACACAGCTCATTACGTTCAAGCATGCCTGCGTATAATAACACTTTTTACGAGCAGGTGTGATGAAAATAATATTACACACGTATACTCTTCATAATATTTTGAAGGGTATTTAGGTACTAGCCCTAAAATAATAACTAACCTTAAAATATGAGTGTGATGTAGCATGTTAATTTAAATGTAATGCTAAGTTGTTATTATTTTATATTTATTTTTTGACATCATTTTATAAATGATATGAAAATGTTTATTACAATACGTAACTTAGTATTATTTAGGCACGCGTATGTGGAAACTAAGTAACAATACTGAAAAATTGTGTTAAAAAGTGATGATGCTTGGATTTGAAACAACATAGGTTCTTTGGGTTGCGGTGTTCAGTTCTGTTGAAGTTGGAGAAGTCTGCTTAGACAAATACGACTTAAATACTTAGAAATTAGTAAGTAAATGTATATATTATGAAACAGGTTGAAGTATATTCACTTGTAACTAAAGAGGTACCAAGTACCAACTAGTTATACTGCTGCTATATCTGAGGCAGCCCTGTTGCGTGACTGTGTGAGTTACGCGTGTACAGACATACCCGTACGCACTCATAGGCACAGACAAAATGTCAGATTGAGTTCTATGTATACAGGGTGTCCCGCGGCGATGCCACATGTAGGGAAAGTACCTTAAATATCATAGATAGCGTATTTTGCTGAAAGAAGACTTCATTTTATGTTTAAAACTTAATAAAATAGCATTCAATTTTTTTTTTCTAATGTATGGAAAAAAAAATATCGCGACGTCGGACAAAAAATACCTTAATTATTGTAAATGAACATCTTACTGAAAGAAGATATTATTTAGATTTAAAAAACAAGTTGAATTGCATTTTGAATAATTTCATGGTTAAACCGGGAATCGAACCCGCTGAGCATGTCAATATTTATGTATATTCGGGCGTGTCAGGCGTGTGGCATTCAGGTGTACAATCAACAACACAGCTGTGACTACAGACAAAGTGTCAGATATATGTATACACACGTTTATGTCCAGGCAATAAAGTTCAGTTTACATATTTTTGGCACTGTGCCTATTGCCTACAGAAGTGTTGTTGACTGTACCTTTAATTTCGTTATTCTCTTTTGTTTTTGAACATTTTGAAACGTTAATTTACTTCGAAATATGTCCAAATATAATTCCGCATACATAATCATAATACCATGCTTCTAGAAGATGTCATGTCAAGTCAGGCCAGTCATCAGATCAAATTCAAAAACAATCACACCTAGTGCCAGCCTCCATAGCCTAGTTGATAGTGACCCTGCCTACGAACCTGGAGGTTCCGGGTTCAAATGCCGGCGAGGGCATTATATATGTTTAATTATGTATATATTTATCACAAATATTTGTTCTTTCGTCGTAGCTGTCTATGTATTTAAGTATCTATGAGTTAATTATGTATCTATCTATTAATAATGAATATAATGATATATATCGTCGCTTGGTACCCACACCACAAGCCTTAATTGAGTTTACCGTGGGACTACATGATTTGGGTGCGCCAAAGTTTTTATAAAATTGCAACTTCGATTGTTGGAACTCCGAAAATGTTTCTTATTCAATTTAACATCATAATGACGTATTTATACTATTCTTTGTTCATAAGTAATCATTACTCCAAGTTATTCATGTTCTTAATGTTGATCTTCATAAACATTTCTAACACTAATATTGATCTGTATATACATTTTCAATATATCTATCTCTTCAAGGAATTTTATTATGGAGTATTCACTCATATATTATTAAAATACGACATAAAATTTAAAAAAACAATATAAGGACTTAACTTAACTACCTATAAATAAAACATTTGGCCTAAATCGCTGTCAGTGGGCAAGGTACCCAGAAGGCTGGCCGCATTCCCCCGTTGTATTGCTATACTTAAACGTTGTGCAAGGTACTGGCCAGCCCTCTGGTCGCCTGAGGTCTCTCTTAGGCGAGCCGCTAGATCTTTGAAAAGTCCATGCGCACTTGGCCCCCATGGCCCCAAGGTCTCCACACCAAACGCCGCAAATATGTAGCTGGTTCCTAAAGCAGCATATTTGCGGCGCTTGATACTTTCGGCTAATGATGCCGCGGCGCCAGCAGCAACGCCGGTGGCCGAAACATGGGACGGCGCCAGAGTGTCAACGCAGGTGGCGTCCCAAACTAGCGGCCGACCCATGCTCCAGGGCACCAGCGTCATTCCGTCAGGCCTCTTGCCGTCGTCCCTGGCCAGACCGTTGGGCTCTAGGACGGCCGGTATTTTCGCGCTAACAAGGGCGCGACGGATAACATCGTTGATGCTGGCGTGACGGGGGATCCTTCCAGCGCTTCGGACACATGAAAGGCCATGGTGGCCAAGTGTGTCCACCATTGTGCCACACTGACAGCGATGTGGTTGGTTTGTAGATGCCCCTAAACGTAAGCTAGCTGCCAGGCGAAATGTGGTATTGTCAAGGAGAGTACCAATATTTGATGAGGGTAGGGCATGTAGCCACAGACCCGACTCCCATTCCGCAGTTGCAAGGAGACGAGCTCGGTCTGTCGAACTAGTTGACGTGTTTAAAAGGTTATCCCGTACTAGTCGACAGAGTGGCTCGTCCCACTGTCTCTGCGAACAAAGATTGGCAGGCGGGTCTGTGTTGGGACAGGTTATAGACCAAACGTTCTTGGCCTCGGAGCAGTGTGCAGCTTCTACGGATCCAATGGAAGGTTCTAGTATTTTATTTATAAGGCTTTGAGCACCATGCACCGAGGACAAGAACGCAGGTAGGGCAACAGAAGAAATTTGGCGGATACCCATGCCACCCAACCTAATGGGAAGGCTAGCCTGGGTCCATGATCTATGGTCAAAATGGATATTGAATATGGATGTGATTGTTTCTTCTATTATAAAATCAAATTTTGATACTAAAGTGGGATATTTCCAAAGATGAGTTGCGCGGAGTATGTATGTAAGTTTTGGGACGAAAAGGCAGTACTTTATGATTGTATAGGCTGAATGAATGTTAATTTTGGCCAAACGGTGTGACGTTGTTTTAAAATTTTGAATTTTAGAGTCCACAAAACTTTCAAAGGATTGGTCTAAAACGGGACAACCAAGGAGGTGAAGCGATTCTTTATTTATAATTTTGATACCCGGAGCTAGTTGTCTAAAAAGGTCGATTGTGTTGTTCTTGTCTGGACAAGAGTCGGCAATAAAAAGTTCGCATTTGGAAAAGTTTAGTGAAAGACCAATAGATGTCATGTCTGTAATTATTTTTTTCAAATCTTCGAGGACAGAGAATGCTTCACCACCAATAGTCCCGTCATCTAAATACCACACGTTTAATTTTGAATTTAGTTCTTTAATGATGGGATGTATAACGAGGCTGAAAATTGCTGGGCCGAGGGGGTCACCTTGTTGGCAACCTACAGATGAAGCCAGAACGCTGGTTTTATATAATAATTTGGAAGGAGAACTATAACACTGCCAAAGAAATTTATATATGAGGGGAATTTTATCTTTTATTTGGGCCAACAAGGCGCCCCTGTCTGCAGAATTGAATGCGTTGCAAACATCCACCTTAAGCAGAACTTCGCCTGCATTTTGTTCAAGGAATGTTCTTACGGCATGCACGGCGGCTTCGCATCCGCTTTTGGAACCAAACCCTAGCTGGGCAGGTTGAAGTTCTGGTGTAAGCTCCGAAAGGATGGACCGGCAGGCGATCTTGGCGACTAGGCGTCGAAAAGTGGTACCAACCGCTATGGGTCGGATGCCGCCATCCTTTTTCGTCAGAGCACAAAGGTTGGCTCCATACAAGATGTCCTTAATTCCGTCAGGGACCTGACCGGCCAGCATGATGTTCACCAAGGCCGTCAGATTCTTTAAGAGTGTTTCCCCCGTTTCTCCGCTGCATAGGAGGTCTTTCAGGTGCTGAGGTGTCAGACCATCCAGACCTCCAGCAGAGCCATTGGGAAAAGACATTACGGCTCCAAGGACATCCTGTGTGGTAGCGATGAGGTTCGGATCATCAGGTAGTGGGGGATCAGGTAGGCGAAGGTCTGTAGCTGGAAGTGGATGTTTGTTGTGCAGGGCTGTGAGAGTCTCAGGGTTACATGGAGCTATTGCATCGTCAGAAAATAGCAAGCGGGCTGCTCCTTTTATATCACCGTCGGAAATTTTGGTCTCTACAATTTTAAATAAATTGTTGTTTGGTTTAAAATTGTGGGAAGAAGGTTGGATTAAAACATCCCTAAAACAGTTGTCTTTAACTTTTTTTGTCAGAGATTTAGAATTTTTATCAGAATTTATGTGTAAAACTTTAAAAGCGAATAAAAGTAGGTTTTGCCAATTAGGTATAGAGTTATCTGAAATTATCGTTTGGATTGTCTGGGTCAGGGATTTGGACACCGATACTCTGGCACCGCGAGGTATACGTTTTAATATCGGACGCGAATGTTTCAAATTACTTAAAACTTCGTGAAAAGGTATGACCGGTCCGGTGTGGTCTGGCGTAGATGGAGATGCCGGTATAATTGGCTGGGACAGTGCGGTACTTTTTAAAGGTTGAATATCGCATCTTCGGTGTATTTTTGTTAAATGTATGTTAAGACCCCTGAAGCCTTTGAAATATTTTGGATTTGGGCATTCTGGGCAGCGGATGAGATTTCCTGACGATGTAGTAGCTCCTGTAGGGCAGGAAAGGCTTCCGAGGGGCATCTACAAAGCACCAAGAGAAAAAGAAAACACTTCAAATTAACTAAAATTACAAGACAAAACTACAAAAAAATATAAACTAAACTTAAATGTTATATTATTTTTTTACTATACCAGGCTGAGGCTGTATACTTACCTGAACTGTTTTGTATAACGAAATGCAATTGCTTACGTTCGAACTGCGACTTCCACATAAACGAACTTCTAGTAGAAAAATAAATTAGATTAGTATTTTCTTCGTTTACCGCGAGGATTACACATGAAATAAAACTATGTTGCGTGAGGCCATTGAGATAATGAAATATTCTTTTCTTTACCACCAGCTTGGGATCCAGTAGTTCATCTGATAAAAGGACAATTTATTTAGACATAAACCGTGAGGCTGATGTATTTGACGGTGTTGACCAACAACCCCCGAATTTTCAAAATTATTTTAAAATTCCTTATGAATCAAAATTGTATGTTTCGGTTTAATGCATGATGATCTTAAGATGTACTACAAATGTATTTTGAAAAGAGTTTTCCCGCTGAGTTTCTTGCCGGTCCCAATATTGGGATACCTTCCTAACAATACAATCATACAAAGGAAGGAAATACTTCTCAGGCAGTGGCGTAGGGATAGAACCGGCGTAGATTATTTATTTTGTCTCTTGTCTTCATTCTGAAAATACTCGTAATGAACAACTAGCTTAATTTTCCAATTTAGTATGTACATCCACCCTTAAAATGTATTGTCTGTGGTTTAGTATATTTTTCTTTGGTGGGTAGTTTTGTACTTATCTTTCTTATTTTGATGGAGGTAGATTTATCAAATTTCCTCCATTGTCAGTCATCCGCAGACCACGACCCCTGTAAAGTGTTCGAAACGTCGGAATGAAGTTAAAATTAGTTAATATACGCGAGTTTATCCGTTTTCATAGTTTTATTTCAGATTAGATTAGGTTCGAACAGCGATCTCTACAGACACGAACTTCTAGTTCTCGTAGAAAAGTGGTTTAGGTTAGGTTAGACCAGCGATCTTCATAGAATAATTTGTGTTCACTTTATCTACAGATACAACTTCTAACGCTATGAGGGCTATGACTACAAGTGATTATAGGAAAAATGTTTATAAGTAAAGAATTTATTTTAAAGAAGCTTATGCGTTCAGATAAATCCGAGTGATGAAATTATGTGTTTAAAAATCTGAAACATAAATCGATATGAACATTGTAGGAAGAAGTATAATTTTTAGTAAAAAAAAAGTAGGTATGAGATAAAATTTTCAGAATAATGATGATTATGATTAAAAAGTGGTTTTAATAAAAATAATCGAAGAAAAAATTGTATAAGTGCCAACAATATAAAGACCCCTTGAGCCTCAACCGCAACTCAGCCGCATTGTTTTTGTATTTGTGGTACGGAACCCGCAGCGCATGCGTTCGGCTCGCACTTCCAAGCTTTTTTGCCCAGTTTTTAAGGTTCCGTAGCCAAAACGGCAAAAACGGAACCCTTATAGAATCGTCATGTCCGTATGTCACAGCCGAGTTAAAGTAAAATAGTAATGAAATTTGGATTTGTGTGTTGTATTGACCGCTACGTAATTATAATACTATATTGTAATATTGGGTGCCCTCCATACATGTAACTGAGAGATATATACTTTTTTCGATGTACATAAGCGTGTGGGCTATCAATAGAAGGGTCACTGTCAGATTTAGGTTATCGTATTTTCGGTGCACATACATAAAGTTAAGGAGTTCGCGATAAAACAATTACTGGTACAACTAGGTTCCTCGTTCTACAACCCTATGTAATAAAATCGTCGCATAGACTTATAAAAGCTGTTAACTTTTGACCTACACTAAGCATGGCACGACATGCTCCTGGCCGCTTTTTTACTTATTTTAGTTTTGAACAGTGCAAAGTATAAAGATTTCCATTGTGCACACTAACAACATGACATTATGTTGTAATTAAGTAATATAATTGTCTTCGAGACGTTTTACATTCTGGAAGAAATGTCTCGACCTTCTAGAAACATGGTATTGCGATATCAGGCTTTAACAAACACATAAACTCGTTGCGAATCCACTGTGACTGTTGATAGCACGGCCAACCTACATGATAAAAAAGTTAATATAAATAAAACAATTGGTTCAGCACTTAGACTACTTATTAGCTTCCACAACACAGGTTCGACACCAGGTTCGGTTGACAAACGGCGAGATCTTTCTGACAATCGTGGACCAGCTTACATGTTTAAATATAAAATGTTAAAGCACACAATAAACTGAATTATAGATATTTCAATATTGCCTGATTGATTTGGCTTTTGTAGAAGAATTTTATCCGGATTAATATACTAATATGTATTTTGAAAGTCTCAAATAATTGGGAATGTTGTTTGTCAGAATTCTTCCGCGATAAAACGAAAAATAAACCTCACCACAGCACACGACACATGGTCCCAGGCGATCGTCCACTGAACATCCCGCACTGCTCTGAAATAAATCAAATAAACTATAACGTGACCGTCCTTTGTCTCGTGTATGCCTTCAGTGTTGCCATTTATATGACAAATATAATTAATGTCTAATCACTTATTTTGTCTTTATTGCACAGAAGAATATCTCACCGTACAAAAAGTGAACTAAATGCCATGAGACAATCTATACCAGTCAACTTTGAGGCGAAAAAGAAAGACTAAAGGCTGTGCATTTACGTTTTATAATAATTATTTTGAAATATAATTTGAAAATAAAGCAAATGAAACATTTACAATAAATTATTTGTGTTTGTGTATGTTGTGTATACAAGATATATAATTATACTAGCAGTTACCCGCGGCTTCGCCCGCGTATTAATATCTATTCACTGCGTATTTTATGTTTTCCCGCGATTATCTCGCGATTCTCGCGTTTGGCTTAACCGATTTAAGTGCGGCGGGTGGTGCTTTAACCCGGGGTTTAGTCCGCGTTCTATCATTATTTATCACGGTCGTATTAAATGTAAGACCTAAATTCATGATGGTGACCGTTTCTTGCAACTGTGATCTCAAATTCGATAATATCAAGTAATTTTCAGCTTTAAAGTTCTAAAAATTTTTGATGGAGACAGCTTTTTACGTTTTGTACCTCGAAACCGTTATGAAAAATCACGTGGATCCTCAGATATCGATTTTTTTTAAGTCGGATTCAAACTCAATCAGTTCAACATGCCGACCATTTCGTGCAATTTTGACCTCGAATTCATTACTTAGAACGTCTAGATATTTCAGTTATCGATTATTATCAAGATCAGCTATCATTTATGGTCACGTTTAATACCAAGCCTGACAAATCTATATATATAAAAGAAGAAGCTCCCTTATAAAGATGCACGCACAGCCTAAGCCCCTGGTCCTATAGACTCCAAATTTGGCACGTAGGTTCCTTTTATGGTGTAGACGAGCACTAAGAAAGGATTTTACAAATTTCACCTTCTAAGGGGTTGAAATGGGGGTCCAAAGTTTGTATGGCGAAATAAGATTAGTTTAACTATTTGATCCGAAACTTCGCAAAAGTATTCTTTAAAGTAATTAAGTAAAGGTATGTTAAAGGTTTTTTGAAAATTTAACCCTCGGAAAAAGGTAAAAAGGGTGACGAAGTGAAAAAATCAAGTTGGGTATCGTTTCTATGGTTTATCGGGACGTAGATCACGAATACAATAACGATTTTGAAATTTAACGCGGCGGACGTGAAATACTATGTACACGGTTATGGTGTGATGGGGTAAAATTCGAAAAAAAAACAATACAATTTTATTATTTATGTTCATTTCTGGTTCTAAAGATTCCAAATTTAGCGCGTAGGTTTCTTTGAGGGTGTAGGGGTGCTCTAAAAAGGTTGAGTCGAAATCCACTCC